>OX422219.1:184484259-184724259 GCA_949130495.1 Sambucus nigra
CAAGAGAGTGTTGCACTAATATGTTGTTGCATTGGCCTGTATCAGTTTAAATACTTGCTAAACAATTTTTAAATCATATACACTATCGGGCTCTGACCCGTCTCTCTCTCTCTCTCTCTCTCTTGTATATATATGTATGTACTACAGGTGCCCAGCCACAGGGGCGTCTTGCTTAGGATCCCTTGTAAGGAACGTGCTGCAGCTTAGGTGGGAGTTGCAGGCCACTTGCTTAGACGATTTCATTTACTTGATTCCACTCCTATGATTCTCAGTTATTGGGGCATGTGTCGCCCTTTCCACTATTTATCTATTTCTGTTGGGACATTTGTATTTCAGTTATTTCTAGTACTGTTACTTTGGGATTTATTCAGCATGTATGTTTTACATTTAGTTTTAAATGTTGGGATTTTTGGGATGTTGAATGTTTAAAGTAATTGAATTATGTTCCAGGATAATTGTTGTATGATTCTTACTTATTGAAAATGTGGTTAATAATTAAATAAATAAGTTTTTCTTTAAAAATACAATTTGGTTAGAAAGGTTAAAAATGGTTTTGACACTTAGCTTAATTAATTAGGGTGTTAATTTGGAAAAGTTTATTTTTACGACAGTGATGCTAAGAATGAACCAATTGTTCACCTTGATTTTAATTTAATAAAGGAGTGATCTCCCGGTATTTAATTAGGCGGGGTGTCACAGCTGGATCGGGTTGGGCTGGAGTAGCGCCGCTGCGGTTGGGTCGGGGATCGGGTCAGGCAGCGGCACCGGAGGAGTCTCACCGCAGGTGGGAGACGGCGGGGGTTGGCTGCAGGTCGAGAGGTGGCCGGACCTGGGTCAGGGACGGGTTTTTATTGCTGGCTGGGTAAGGTACGGCTGGCAGCAAGGGTAGCAACAACCGTGTTATAGATCGGGTATTGTAATAGAGAGAGAGTGAAGGTTTGGTGGTTATGGAGTTTGGTAGGTGAGAGAGAGAAAAGAGAGAAGGTGATGGGTTTAATGGTTGATGAGAGAGAAGAAAGAAGATGGGTGAATGGTGGGCTTTCTTTTCGTGTGTTAATGGTGGATATGAGTGAGAAATGGTGTAGAGGAAGATGAAGTAGGAGTGGTAAGGTGGGTGAGGGTGTAGGATAGTGTGTAGGTAAGTGAGATGAGTGTGTAGTGAGTGAGGGTGTATGTGTTTAATTTGTACCCCTAAAAAATTAAAACAATCTAATTAAAAAATTAAAATTAACAAAACTAAAAAAATAACATCCTAAAAAAAAACTTAAATAATAAAGGAATAAAACTAAAAATCTAAAAATCAAATAAAAAAAAAACTTAAGACTAAAGAAAAAAATCTAATAAAACTAAAAAAAAAAACTAACATCTCAAACTAAAATAAAATAAAACTTTATTAAACCTAAAAATATAATCCTAATAAACTAAAACTAAAATAAAATAAAATATATATATATATATATATATATAATGAAATCTAATAAAACTAAAAAAATTAAATTCCTAAAATTAATCCTAATAAAATAAAATAAAATAAAATGAAAACTAAAATTAAAAACTTAATAAAATCAAAATCAAATAAAATTATATTAATAAAAATAAAATAGAAAAAATAGAAAATAAAACCTAAAAATTCTAAAATAATCCTAAAATTAAAATGACTCAACTAAAAATCTAAAAATAATAATAAAAGAGGCACAAACTAACACATACCGGCTCGGGGTATGGAGTGGGCTCGGTTAAGGTTATGGGACTGATTCGGGGCATCGGATCACTTCGAGGCAAACTCAGAATGGACATCTCACTTTACGGTCTCTTTGGATTTCTTCGATGCACCCCTTTGACCGCTATTGAGTCGCAATTGTACTGATTTAGCATTATTTGTACTGCAACTGCGTATTGACCTGAAAAATAATAAAATACGAACATAAGGCCAATTTTAATTATAACGAGCGACTAAAATGCATCTATTCGGAGTATAAAGTATAAACTTTTGGGTGCTTATCACACCACCCCCAAACAGAACATTGCTAGTCCTCGAGCAAAAATTAGACAGAAAACAGAGATAAGTAACCAAAAGTGTGCCACTTTCGCAGGCACTGGCGATTGCACTTAGCATGTGCAACAAGCCATTAAACCTACAGGTTGCCCTACAGGACGAGTGGTGCCTCGTGAGGGTTTGCAATGAATATACCCACAAAATTCAAAACTTATTTAGATGCAATATCTGAGTAGATGATGAAATGCTATACAACCCAACTTTAAAAGGACATCAAGGAACACCGTATTCAACTATCAAAATAAGATATGAAATTACTTAATACCAAAAGCGTAATCCTTCCTAAAACTCAGCATGTGTAGTGTGAAACAATCTTAAGTATCATTAGAGTAATTCTAAGATTGCCTTTATAGAATCAACGTTTTGACTTCAATTCTCACTGGATATATCTCTCTGAATCAAACTCTCTGAGGATTGGGTAAATGTATCTCTCTAATGTGTGAGGATGTGAGTAAATGTAAACAAGTTCAAACGTCTCACACACTTTATAAGAAAGGACGGATACATGAAGAAAAAAAATCTGATCTCATGAAGGGACGCTAACCACTATGTCGAGAATGTCGAGTTATTCACCATATAATCTTCTCGTTTGCCCGAACACTTTACCAAGGGTGAAAATGGGGTTTATGTAAGGTATAAGGGGCTAATGAAGAAGATAAATGATGGGGTGTTTTGAGAAGAGTGTGACACACTTTGAATAGCCGATGTCTTCATCTTTTGAATTTATGACCACATGCTTTCTTTTTCTTCTTTTCTGTTTTTTTTTTCTTTCTTTCCTTTTTCTATATTTTTTTTCTTTTTGTTTATTGCGATACATTTTTCTTTTCATAGCACAAATGAAGACAATTTACATGGAAAATTTCAAACACTCTTTTTCTCAAAAACGATGACAATGATGGATGGTATCTGGGACATATGGATAAGGGTAATATGGAAAATGATAATGGGTGAATGATAATGTAATAGGGAAAATGGTAAGTGTATGAAAAAATCGGTTTAGTGCTCGGGACAAACTACAAGACACATATTTCTTACAACTCTAAAGTAATGTCATTCTCAGTGATTATGCCAAAAGTGAAAAATAATGAAACCATGCAACGACTACATGTAGTACCCAAAGAAGGTTGAGTCAACTCGTGACTTGGAGATACGTAAAAACCCTCAAAAAGGTGAAAAGGTCAAATCTCACGGGTTTAAGTCTCCACTAGTGATCTTTTAAGGCTTTCTTGAGAATATAGTTACTCTTCAACTTTTGATTGTAAACGTGATAGTGCAAATTGCCGAGTTAAGGAATTCATAGTGCAAGTACGCTTTTTAGAGGTATTAATTAATTTATTGTAAAAAGCGCGATTTTTTTGGGTCAAACCCAGATATTTCGATATTTCTAAAAGAGGGATGATAGACAAATCATATCATAAAAATTTATTTTTAACTGCACAAAAGGTTTAAAATCGCTTGTTTCTGAAAATTTTCAAAAGAAGTACGATTTTGATAAATTTCCCACCCCCAAACAAAAGAGAACATCGTCCTCGATATTTAAAACCATATATAAAAATAAAAGCACAAGGGATGAAAGATATTACCATAATGAACCACTAGTGAAAGGTACCGCGTTACGGAGCATAGATGAACCCGAAGAACAAATGCGATACAAAAACGTACAAGTCTATAAAGCATGTGAAAATCATTGGGTGGTGTGAAACACCACCCCCAAACAGGATAAGACTCACACTCAGAAACAATAAATGACGGGCTGCCTCCAGGTAGCGCTGAGTTTAACGTCTTCAGTCAGACCGAATCAGTCTCACCCTAAAGATAAGATCTATGAAAATGCGGGGCGGCAGAAAAGTTGGGTGATGAAAATCACCCCCAAACAAGACTGAAGCGTCAGTCTTGTTGGATAAAGTCTAGAAGAAGTCAATGCACTTGTATAGCAAAGTGCATCACTCGATGCAAAGCATCGGTGGACCAGGGGTGGGTGGGTAGGAGGGTACATGGACGAAGGGTAAGGGTGAGGGTGAACAAGCACCGGTCACGGGCCTTATTGAGCATAAACGTGAGGGCAACAAGGGACCTATAAGAATGGTGCTCAAGTTGGTGAGGGAGGCGAAAGGGTTTAACAATAATAATGGGGTGGGCCTCAGAGAAAATGCACGACTGATCTATAAATGGACGGTGATAATGGTCGCGTCGTGACACGCCAGGGAGCTGTCGATAGAAAACATCAACACCACAAGAGAGTGGCGGGCATAGAATAACAAGCTCGGTGTCACGAAAGTGGAGAGTATCAAGAATACTCATATGGATGGTGGGGTCAATAAAAAGGGCATAAATGGGATCGTGGAGCACTAGGGTGGAGGATGGGTGTAGGTGAGGACCTAAATACGTAGATGGGAACAGTTGAGGTGCAATAACAAGGTCCAAACCAAGCGGTGGGGTGGAAGGGTAGGAGGGTGGATCGGGTGGGACAAAGGGTGGGGGAAGATGATCTAACTCACGAGTAGGAGACACACACTCCTCATGAGGCACAAAGTGATCCTTAAGGGCACTAGCGGGAGGAAGTGTGGAAATAAACGAGGGAGTGATCAACTTAGCCACCTGGAAGTCACCATCCGAGGTGGTCAAAGGGTATAACGAGGCTTTAAGATGTGAGATAGATGAATCTACATCAATATTCGACTCAACAGGAGTCAAGCATGGTGGGGTAGGATCCATATCCAGAGAGGTAGAAACCATCTTAGATTCAATCTCAGGACAGTGGGTAGCACTCGCAGCCGGAGCTAACCTAGGATGAAGTGGTTCCTCGGGAACACACATAAAAGGGTCAAAAGGTGTAGACTCGGGCATAAGTATGGATTCGGTGGAAGGGGAAAGGTGAAACTCGATGGTGGGTTTGAAAGGATAAGGCGGTGTGGGGTCAGTCTCACAAACAGTAGATATGTCAACACAATTGTCAACTTGGGGCTCGGACCACTGGGTGGTCTCAACTGCAAGATTCTCAGGATGATAGGGTTGGTCACACTCAAAATCAGTGGCACAAGACGCCACATCATCATCCTGCACGGGTGCAATAATGGATTGACTTGAGGTGAAATCCGACCCGTTCGCACACTCAAATGCAGTAAACCTGTGTTCAAGCCGTTGAAGGGATTCATTTTGAGATTGAAGAGTGTGCGCAAACTTGTGTAAGAGGCTCTCGAGAGCGGATGTGCAAGATGGTGGGGAGATGGCGGTGGGTGGCGGTGGTGGGTGAAGTGGACACAACTCGTTAAAAACACTAGGATGTCGAGAATACTCATGTGAAGTGTGTGGAGCAGGGTCAAGTGTAGCATTCACGGGAGAAGCATCTCCATGAGGGACAAAAGTGTGATCAGCATGAAGAGCATATGAAAGGGACTGATAGGTATGAAGTGCACAAGGTGACGATGAAGACCGTTGGAAACCGTAAGGATCCCCAACATGGCGTTGGGATTCATATTGCATGGAAGGATGATCAGGCCTCCATGAATAGCTCGGGTACTCATACCCCTCGACATTAGATATGTCGTGACAATACATCGAGGGTGGGTCCAAAATAGGGTGATAGGGATACACATATTCCAAGGTGGATTCAGATGTAGAGAATATAAATGGGCACTCATGGGACAGGTGATCGCTAAGAAAGCAGTGTGTGCACGACGAAGCATGTGATGGGTTGACACTCGTCACCGGAGGCGGTGAAAGATGAGATGTGTGCATGGACGACACGGGAGTATCAACAGTGTGCGTTTGAGAGTTAAAGCCCTGAATTAATGAATCAATGGTCGATTCGGGCTTATCATCAAACAAACTTCGAGAGAATGTGAAATGGCCAAAGTATTCCCGTAAAGGACGTTCTTCGGCCTTGACAAGAGGAATATTTTTTAAAAAAATATTTTTCAAAAGAAAATCTTTTTCTGATTTTTGAAAATAAGAAAAGGAAAATCCTTTTGGTATTTTAAATATGGAAAAAAAATCTTTTGGGGATTTTTGAAAATATTTTTAAAAAAAGGAAAATAGTTTTGGTATTTTTCGAAAAATGGGAAAAATTGGACTCTTGATTTGGTCGAACTAACTAAAATCGACTACCTAAAGAATGGAATTGGACACACACGAGTCAAGAAAAAATCCTAACGAGCACGTAGCCAATTATTATCTTCAAAATTAGTGAGAGGGGTAGTCAAATTTTAATTAAGTCCGCGAGCGACAAAATTCACGGAATTTATCTTTGTGATCGCCTGTTGCAAAAATGTGTTCCTACGGGCTATCTAGTTGATTGATTTTAAATTTAATGACAGCTAGGGTAGCACACGATGGATAAGCGAGTGAGTCGGGTGATGAAATCCTTTCTCGTTGCAATGATCGGGTCCAGGTCTTAGGTAAATTAATTCATTAAACCATTCAATTTACAGGCACATAGGAGCAATTAATCACACAAAAATGAACACGCTTGCCGGAGATTCGCGAGGGATAAAAAAATTGTACCTCCCACGATTTTTACACACGTGGGGTGAAGATCGAGTTGAGTCGACCGGGGGGAGAGTTCGCCTATCTCAGTCGTCCCCGGGAGTCCTACCGACCCAAAGTAGAGAGGCTTAAAAAATTCTCGCCTTGGACGCTCTCTCTCTACCTTGTCCGGTTTTCCTTTTCGCTTTTTTTGTATGAATAATTATTACAAAAAAATCGGTGTCAAAATGCACCCCAAATAAATATAAAGCTTCAATAATCCTATACAACCAGTCTAAGGAGGAGGGATGAGGAAGAACTACACTAAAAAAAATGACAAATAAAATTACAAGTCTTCAATCATGTCTCCACGTCAAGAAAGCGGCAACGGCGCCATTTGATAAGTAGTTTTTTGGGTATATATTGTTGTTGCAAAAGCCACTCTCAAAATTCCCTTGAGTACCTACACAACTTGTCTAAAAATAACTCGTATTGCGGTAAGTACGGGTATCAATCCAACTTTCAAGGTGAAACAATTAATGTGAAAACGTGCAATTCCAATTTTTTTTATGAAAATATTTTTTTTTTTTTTTTTTAAAACAACTTCAAGTGGAAAATTAACTAACAAATGCTAAAAATTTTAAAATGACTAAATAATAAAAAATAATGTGCAACCGAGTGTGAAATATGTGAGAAAGTCAAGAGATGGGATTACACTGCATTTTCAATTATTTTAATTTCTCAATTTATTAATTTTGAAATATTTCGAGATAATATTAAATCGATAATCTAACTCTCGTTAAAATTATAAATTTAATAAAATCTTTTTCAGAAAATTAATTTAGAAATGTCACACGATGAAAAATTAGGACTACATTATTTTCAGAAAATTACCCGCTAGGATCAATTTAACGAAAACAATAACAATCCTCAAATTTCAACACTGAATTAATATTCAAATATAGAAAAAACATATCTCTAGTTCGATTCCTAAATTCAAACATCAATTCGTTCAATTAATTTACTAACTCTAGTTACATAAATTAATTGGCGACATTTAAAAATTAATTTACCTAGAAATATAAAATTAATGAATCAATCAATTAAAGTAACATCATTCGCAGTGTATCCCACCCCTTGAATGGGGTGGTTAGACAAGCATAATGAAATAATTAATCACAACCACAAACATTGAACAATAAGTTAAAGAGTAGAGCAAGAAATACAATACACAAAAGTCTCCCTTTGAATTGATTCCTTGAATCGCGTTCATGTACGTGTGTCCCAATGTTTTCACAAATCCAACACTTGATTACACCAAAAAGAATAAAAAACAAACCTAAAATTTATTCTAAAACTAAAACTATTTTTTTTGAATTTTTTTTTAGAATTTTTTATGAACTTACTATGTACATAATATACACTTTCTTTTTCTCTCTCTACGTATCTTCTCTTTAACTGTGCTGAGAGTCTCTTCTCTTTTTCTTTTTTTTTTTTAGATGCCCTTCTCCCTTTATGAAGCCACGATTCTTTATTGTGGATGAGATATTTTTGGGATTGAAAGATGACCAAATAAGAAGTTAAAATGGAGCTTGGATTTGCACGTGGCTTTGGTGGATTTAAATGGGTAAGGATTTGGGATAAGGCAGGTTGGTCCGATTTTGTTGGGTTTGAAATGGGATTTGGGGTTGGCTTCCGGGTAAGCAGGTTCGGGTTGAATCGGAGTGGCAGCTGGGCGGATGGTTCCAAATTAGGCTGGATCGGGTTGGGCTGGAGTAGCGCTGCCGCGGTTGGATCGGGGATCGGGTCAGGCAGCGGCGCCGGAGGAGTCTCACCGCTGGTGGGAGACGGCGGGGGTTGGCTGCAGGTCGAGAGGTGGCCGGACCTGGGTCAGGGACAGGTTTTTATTGCTGGCCGGGTAAAGTATGGCTGGCAGCAAGAGTAGCAACAACCGGGTTGTAGATCGGGTATTGTAATAGAGAGAGAGTGAAGGTTTGGTGGTTATGGAGTTTGGTAGGTGAGAGAGAGAAAAGAGAGAAGGTGATGGGTTTAATGGTTGATGAGAGAGAAGGAAGAAGATGGGTGAATGGTGGGCTTTCTTTTTGTGTGTTAATGGTGGATATGAGAGAGAAATGGTGTTGAGGAAGATGAAGTGGGAGTGGTAAGGTGGGTGAGGGTGTAGGATGGTGTGTGGGTAAGTGAGATGAGTGTGTAGTGAGTGAAGGTGTGTGTTTAATTTGTACCCCTACAAAATTAAAACAATCTAATTAAAAAATTAAAATTAACAAAATTAAAAAAAAAACTTAAATAATAAAGGAATAAAACTAAAAATCTAAAAATCAAATAAAAATAAAACTAAAGACTAAAAAAAAACTAACATCTCAAACCAAAATAAAATAAAATTTTATTAAACCTAAAAAAAAAAATATATATATATATATATTATTTTAGTTTAGTTTTATTTTATTAGGATTATATTTTTTGGTTAAATAAAGTTTTATTTTATTTTGGTTTGATCCTAATAAAAATAAAATAAAATAAAATGAAAACTAAAATTAAAAACTTAGTAAAATCAAAATAAAATAAAATTATATTAATAAAAATAAAATAGAAAAATAGAAAATAAAACCTAAAAATTCTAAAATAATCCTAAAATTAAAATGACTCAACTAAAAATCTAAAAAAAATAATAAAAGAGGCACAAACTAACACACACCGGCTCGGGGTATGGAGTGGGCTCCCCGACTAAATTTCCATAATTGTCATATTATTCACTCGTGACATTTTTTAATAAATTCAATTCTACATATTACTTTACTCATTAAGTAATATTCAATAAATTTCCAATAATTACTAACTCTCGTCACGCTAGTAAATATTTAAATAATTTCTGAATTAATATTAAATTAATTTATCTCAATTACATTTAATAAATCTCAAATTTAAATGCCATAAAAATATGGGGTATTACATGTACAATGTGACATGAATCCCCCCCCCCCCCCCCCCTCATAGAAGTAGAAATAACATACCTTATGTAAGTTCCAACTAAAATTGTGACTTTATTTATTTTTTTTCATGCTTCTATTTTTTTTAAAGTCTCTTCATTAGATTTTTTCGAAGAATGCTTCTTATTATCCATCTCGGATGGCTATTTTGTAGACGATACGCTAACATGACACGAAATGATCCAAAATTTTCCTTAATAGACATGGTAAGTCGTGTTCGTTTTGGTATTTTACATGAAGTCTGGTCATGTCAAAATTATAAGTTGTGTCTTGTCGTGTTACATTTTTGTATTAAAGCTTTCGTGTCAAATTATGTTTACTTACGGTGAAGATCATAAATCCTATTAATCCCATCATGCATGCTATAAATGTTTCTTGTTCGTGTCAACTTTTGAAAAATACTATTGCTTTGGCATATAAGTCCTAAACATGGCTTCAAAACACATTTTCCACCCCTGTTGTATATTAAATAGTATCAAACTATCACACTTAAGACTATATATACATCCGTAAATGATAACATGTAGCGACATGACTCGTTAACCACAAAAAAAATAGAAATGAACGCATGATTCTAATATAGGGGTAACATATAATGGTTCTCTACTTGGATCAGTAGAATCCATAAAACAAATTGTGAAGTATTTGGAGCTAACATTAAAAAAATAGTAACTCCTAGCAATTATGCACGAGCATCACTACTGAGAATTTGATAAAAAATTGCACATAAAAATAAAACTCAGGTACGTGGGTAGGATTACACTGCACCAAATCTGTCGAATTGTCACGGTCATTGACCTTGACAAGTTGGACTTGTCAAGGTCAATGACTGTGAGAATTCTGGGGGTGACAATTTTTTTTGTCACGAACTTGTCACGGTCAATGACCGTGACAAGTTCATTAGAATTGTCACGATCATGTCACGGGCCTTGACCGTGACAAGTTTTATCACAGTTAAGGAGAGTGACAAAACCGTGACAGTGTTTAAAAAATTATCACGGCCAATGATCGTGACAAGTTTCTTTGTCAATGACTTTTCACGGTTAATGATCGTGACACTTCTGGGCAGAATTGAAAAAAATCTGTTGGGCAGTATGGCCACTGCCACTGCCCAGTAGTATATATGTACCTGTTATAGTAACGTTGTACCTGTTCAAACATTATATATCCAGATAAAATAAAGATAGTGCAAATATACATTCAAAATAGAAATAATCCCGTACCTGTTCAAAACTTTGGCATTCTCCACAAAGTACCTCAACTGTTCAACTCCATTATTCAACCCCAATCCCGTAATTTCGATTGTCTTTAGGTGTGATCTCAAACAATCAGGTACATACCATTCCAACCACGATGTCCAGATTTGTTTATAACAAAATGAAAAACCCTAATATAAGAAGAAACAACATTACCATCAATTATCTCAGATCTACAAACTATTTAGCTGGAAGTGATGTTATGAACCCTTGACGTACCTCAAAGATAAGAACCTCTAGAAGATGACAACTTTTAAGAAAATTCAGCACCAATTTCCAATTCCAGTTCCACTATAAGAATCAACCACTACGAGACACTGCACAATAGTGTAGTGCCACCCAACAAGCAAATATTCATAAAAATCAAAATCGAAAGTGAAATATTCATATAAATATAAATATAAATACATTACCTGTAGTTCCACCCAAACAGCTAACTTGAGCTCATATAGCACCTCCTTCCAACTAATGTACCCCGGGTAATCGTGTCAAATATAATTCCCTTCGTATTTGAACACTAAGAAACGCAATAATCCTATGGAGTTATGCTCTGCAAATTCCTTCCAACCGTTGTGTAGCCAAACATCACCAGTTGAAGTTGTCAATTTCACTTTCCATATTTTTTCATGTTTTGCTAGAGGTTCCAAGTTGTGGGGTATGGAAAGTGTAATTGACAACTTCAATTGGTGATGTTTGGTTACACAACGGTTGGAAGGAATTTGCAGAGCATCACTCCATAGGATTATAGCATTTCTTAATGTTCGGATATAAAGGTTAAACAAAGAGATTCAGTCTCCTCTCCACAAATTGGACACCCCAAATAACAATGTACTAATCACCTATTAAAGGTAAGAAGTGTATATTCATGGATTAGTATGAACAAAACTTAAATTTTAAATTAAAATTAAAATTCAATTTATAATAGAAAATTCCTCTAAAAGTAACAACTTTAAGCCACTAAGAATATTATACAGAAATTATGCACTTCCAAACTGTCCAAACGCATTGGAATATTTCGGTACAAATTGGAATATTTATTACAAATTGAAAAATTATTTAAAATTCAGGTTATCATAAAAAATGGATTGATATTCGGTAGGAGCGGCCAAGTCACCCACACTACTATTTAGACGTTTTGGCACGTGTTGAACAATTGACCACGACTCGTTGTTGATATACTCCGAGTAAAACACTTAGTTAACCTTTTTAAATGCACAAATAAACGGTTCATCGCTCAAGTGGTCGTTGCTCTTCAACTTGAACAAGTCAACCATGATCAAATTGGTGACAGGATCAACTTTACAAGCATTTTTATCCTCAACTCTTACCCAGTCACAGTAAAATACCACCTATTTGAAGCTTATATAATCCAATTCAAATACATTTCGGATTACACCATAGTAAGTCATTTTAGCTTCAACGAGGTTTTTATCTTTTGCGATCGCTCGAAAGAAAGTAATAGCCTTGTATGAAATGCCCGAGTTTTGTACATTTGTACTTTTCTCGTACACTTTAACGCCAAAAATGTAACCGTTCAATCGATACTTTTTGTACTCTCGTGCCACGAACAAGGGTCCACTGGTTAGATGTCAAGCCTTGATGTCGCATCACCCGTCTTTAAGAGTTGAGAATATAGATAAATTAATTATATTAGTTGTAAAATTTGAGTGTAATATAACGTTATATAACAACCATTTTCATTATAATTACCTCTTGTGTCAACCACAACCTAAATTCACTGTCTGGTTGTACCATTGTTTTTCGTCTTTTATTATTCTCACAGGCTTCATGTTTTATGCATATTACAAAATTAATCATGTATAAAATAATCTAAAATAATGTTAAACATTATAATAATCGAAACTTACTTTTTCCATTCTTCGACGTCTTCATGTGTGTCAAATAGATAACGAGCTACTTGTTCATGTTGCAAACTCGTTAATTTAACTCGTTTTCCCATCACATGACCAACCATGGCAAAGTTGTTGCCCTTCACCCATTTCAAAATTTATGTCACGCTATTGACAGATAAATCGTACTGCGTCTTCAAACTGTGCAAACCAACCATGGCATGTCAAGTTGTTTGATCTTTCTCACACCCAGAGTATAACGGTTGGGTCGCCTTAAATTTTAAACTTTGGTAGTCATCTTCGAGTTTTATCATGATATCTTTACGAGCACTTGAACCTTTTACATCATCAGTAACCTCATTCTCCTCTGCTTCATAAACTCCGTACGCATCATCAACTAAATCCTCTAACATATTATGATCTACGTCATCCCCTTCTACATCTATCCTACTTGTTAATAGTTGTTGTGAAGGTTGGTCGGGTACAAAAGGAACTTTTAATTCACTGTGAAAACTCTAAAATTGATAACTATCTTGTATACCCGGTCTTAACAAATGTAGTTCAACTGTTTTCCACTCAAACACCTTATCATTCTTACACCTAGCATACGGACACGAAAACTCTTCATCATTATGACATCTCTTTGCATATTTCATAAATTCATTAGCACCTCTATGAAACACAACCCTCATTCTATTTGTCTCACCCATCCACTATTTGTATTTCGGATATCCCATCACAGCCACCTATAAGGACATATTTTTAATAAGTCCATCATAATTAATTATGTCGTATATCGCTACAAGTCGTCGAAGAATTGTGAAGATTGCGTCTACAAAAGACGGATTCGAATTACCAATTGCCTTAAACATTCAAGCCCAACAATATGAACTTTGGTAAGATATTGTTTTAAAGTTTCATTTACATTTCATATTAAGAGTGTTGGGATATTTTTAAAAAGGTTTTAAAAAGCTTTAATATAAAAATGTTTTTAAAGAGGTTTTATAACTGTTTGTGAAAAACTGCTTTTGCAGTTAACGTACCTCGATTTCGATGCCAAGGTCGTTCAAGCGAGATCTCAATCTCGTTCGAAAGACAATGGAAGTCACGCATAGTCGTTTGAATGACACGCGATCTCGTTCGCGCGAGATGTCATTCTCGTTCGAGCGAGATAACTTTTAAACTGACACGCTGCTGTAATGACTACCCTTTGACCAACTTATTTCATTATAATCCGTGTAAGCCGTTTTCTTACAAATTATAGTGAAATAAAAGGTTTTGTCCCTTTGGGGGATTTTTTCTGGAATTGTTTGTTTTATCCTTCATGCTTTATTTTATTGGATAAATCATCTAGATGCATATTTTAGGGTTTAACTAAAATTTGGAATTAATTAAAATTGGATTTTATTTGAGAAGTCGCAATATTTCCGCTATAGCGATTCTACAAATTGGTATCAGAGCAGGTTGCGCTAATTTATTGCGTATTCCTATTTTCCGCAAAAATTGTGTGATATTGATTTTTTTTGAATCAGTTTTTTGAAAATCACAATTCTTTCGATGGAGCACTTATCTAATCGGATGCCCCCTTTGATGAGATGAGTCAGGATTTTGATGATGTAAATCGTTTGAATTTGACGTTTGCAAAAAGAATTAAAGTTTTGGAAAAAGAAAATTCTCGTTTTAAATCCGCGTTGGATCTTTTGCAAACGGTTCAAAATCAAAGAGATTTTTATCGTAAAAAAATTATTTCCTTGGACCATGACTTTATTTCTTTAAAATTGTCCAAGAAGGAGAGTGATGATAAGATCCTATTTTTAGAAGAAGAATTGGAGGACCTTAAAAATTCAATGGTTTGTGTTTGTGACAAAGATGATAAAAATATTTTAGTCAATGAGTTTGTGGCACGTGAAGAGACTCTTAGGAGAGAGTTTGCTTTAATTGAGGGAGAGAGAGATACGCTTTTAGGAATTATTGAAAAATTGAAAAAGGCGTCCCTTAATTTGGAAGAGTCTAATCCTTTGCTCGAGTAAAAAATTTTGAAGTTAAAAAATGATTTGACAGACTCGAGTAGGTTTGATAGTGATGGTAGTGGCTCATCTTGTTCTCATGCTTCTAATGCTAAATCCAAAACCATTATTTATTTTATAGGGTCAACTAATTCCAAGGATGTTAGAAAAGGTCATCCCATAGGTGTCGTTCCACCCATCTACACATGTTCATATTGTGGTTGGAAAGGTCACCTTAGGGGATTTTGTTTTGATCTTAGAAAATGTCCTAGGAAGTTTATGTCTAGTGTTCCCGTGATTCCCAAAGCCCCTGCACGATGTTTCGCATCTATTTAGGTTAGGAAATCACTTTTAGAGGCACCAGATTTTAGACAAGTTGATTCTCGTTTGCTTGCACATGATTCTTATCTTGCCATATCATATAGATGATTGTGTTTGCATGTTTGTCACACGCTAGTTATGCTTTTTGATATATTTTTGCTAGCGTTGTGACATGAACTTTTTGTATATATTTTGTTTGGAAAATTTTAAAAAATAAAAAAAGATTTTTTTTTTGTTTGCACCGTTTATGGATGAACACTTTGGATGACCGAGTCACAATTTCATTCCATTTTTTCCATGTGACTATTTGATAGTGTTTTGAGACAATAGGTCAATTCATCCATGTGCTTTACAATGTTTGGAATCATTGAGATGTAATTTAGTGTTACTTATTACATGTTTGACTCGTGATTTCCTTTATTACACACATGCACATATTTGTTTGATTATTGTGCTTGTCTTATCACATATTGGTTGGGTGTTTTCATTTCAATCCTGTCCTTGAAACGAACCAAGTGTGATAAATTTTGAAAAGGAAATTGTGCATATAAAAACCGTTTTGTGAGTTTGTGTGTTTTGTTTGAAAAGGGGAAGGGCTGCGAAATGTTCTTTTTGCCTTTGCGAATACTAATCCACCGTTAAATTGAACCTAAAAAATGGAGGAATTTTATTATCCGGGGTCCAAAGAGGTTTAAAAGATCCCGAAAAAAATTTAAAGGCAATAAAAAGAAATTCATGCCAAACATGGGCCATTTAGGTTTTTGCACCAATTCTCCAAAGTCTAAGAATTTAGATTACCTCTAAAAAGAAAATATATATGAGGGTGTTTGGTTGGATATTTTAAACGGGTTTGCACGTCCTTGAAAATCTTGAAAAGCGCTAAATAGTTTTGGACGTTATTAGTGTGGAAATCATTTGACTTTGATCTGTTGATTTGTATAAGACGATGTCATTTAAATTCAATAAATTTTTACACATAAGGATTCTTTTGATGTTCATTCGTTAGGGGTACACGTATGCATCGTGCACATATGATTGATTGAGTTTATTTACCTATCGAATGTGTTCACACCCATATATTCCATTTCCATGACTTGGTTGTTTGAGTTTGAATCCATGGTGTGATTCTTTTTATCCTATTTTTGTATAAAAAATTTGAAAAATCAAAAATAGTTTGTGGATGTTTTTAGGACATACCTTTGCATGCACGTAGTTTGATTCTGGTTTGCTATGCATCGTGACACTCCATGTTTTGATTTTTTCTTCTTATCTGTCTATTTGGGGACATCATAAAAAGGGGGAGAAAGAATTATCATGTTATGGGGGAGTTTTTGCATTATGGGGGAGATTTGATTATTAATGCTTTATTCCTATATCATTTCAAACTCGATGCGTAGCGAAGGTTTTTGCTTTATCTCATGTGTGTAGGTACGAAAATTGAAGATCATGATGTTGCACATCCTGATGAGAAGAGCTTTGATAGTTTTGATGTTGAAGAAAAATTTGAGAACTTGCAAATTTTACCTTCTCAGTTTTGTGATTCATGGGAGGGTAGATTTGTATATGCATTTTGGTTTTTGATAATTCGAATATTTTTATGTATGTAACGGCATAGACATAGGGGGAGATTTGTAAGGACATATTTTTAATAAGTTCGTCACAATTAATTATGTCGTATACAGCTACAAGTCGTCGAAGAATTGTGAAGATTGCATCTACAAAAGACGGAGCCGAATTATCAGTTGCCTTCAACATTCAAGCCCAACAATATTAACTTTAGTAAGATATTATTTTAAAGTTTCATTTACATTTCATATTAAGAGCGTTGGGATATTTTTAAAAAGGTTTTAAAAAGCTTTTATATAAAAATATGTTTAAAGAGGTTTTATAACTGTTTGTGAAAAACTGCTTCCACAGTTAACGTACCTCGGTTTCGACACCAAGGTCGTTCAAGCGAGATCTCAATCTCGTTCGAACGATAATGGAAGTCGCGCGTAGTCGTTCGAACGACACGCGATCTCGTTCGCGCGAGATGTCATTCTCGTTCGAGCGAGATAACTTTTAGGATAACACGCTGCTGTAATGCTTATCCTTTGACCAACTCAGATTTTGTATAAAAAGGGGTCTTGGCAGCCTAGAAAAATGTGGAGAACAGTTTTAACTTTTAAGAGCCTTATTCTTTTGAAACTTTTGTGTATCTACCCAGATTTAATTCAATGCCTTTTGGCAGAAAGTTTTTCTCCAACAATTTTAAGGGTTCAAATGTTTTGTTTTTAATTCACAAAATCCCAATTACTTTTATGTGAATTGTTTTGTGGAACCCAATAACATATTTTGTTTTTGTTCATACTTTGTGGGGAGAGCTCTACAATCGACAGTTGCGTTCTATTGTGGAGGGAGTCCTTATAAAGTTCACATCTTGTGGAGAAGCCGCCTCTCTTCTTCAATACTGCCCTCCTGGAAAGGGAAAGTTCCAGCCGACAAACTTGTGGAGAAGCCGTTTATCTTCTTCATTGCTGACCACCTGGAGTTCCTGTTGGAGATTTCAATCGACGACACAGGAACCGATACCTGCGGGTATTTCTGTGTCACACATATTTCATTGTAATCCGAGTAAGCCATTTTCTTACAAATTATAGTGAAATAAAAAGGTTTAGCCCCTTTGGGGAATTTTTCTGAATTTTTTTGTTTTATCCTGCATGCTTTATTTTATTGGATAAATCATCTAGATGCATATTTTAGGGCTTAACTAAAATTTGTGATTAATTAAAATTGGATTTTATTTGAGAAGTCGCAATATTTCCGCTGTAGCGATTCTACACAACCACCACTAATCACCTATTAAAGGTACGAAACATATATTCATGGATTAGTATAAACAAAACTTATATTTATAGTATGTTTCATTTAATTATGTCTTATTTATATTCAAATTCAATTTATAATATAAATTTCTATTTCCTCCATCTCCTCTAAAGGGTGAGTGGTCCTATCCCATTAAAGACCGCATTTTTCTGTAATATACTTAACAGCTCATGCACATTGTTACAATCTGAAAAAATTTCGGTAGCATATCCCCGTAGCTCTCCAAGTACACGACATAGATTGGCAAGTGTAAGTGTTATTTCAATTGATCAATTGAAATAACAGTCACACTTGTCAATCTAGTATGTACCCAGAGAACATTAGGACACGACTGCAGAACTTCCTCCAAAAGTAATAACTTTAAGCCACTAAGAATATTCTACAAAAATTATGCAGTCCCAAACTGTCCAAACGGGACGATTCGAGAGATCTCATTACATGGTTAATAACTCTCGAACGTGTCTAAGAGCTATTGAATGCGTACGCATAAGAACTATAAGGCTAGTATCTATGCGCACTATATGTAATTTCAAGTATGTTTCATTTAATTATCATACTATATATATATTGTTCGATATACAAAGTAATTTTCAAAAAAAGTTAAAAAATCCCACCCCCATATGGACAATAATCCAGTGGTCATGCCACTTTTAAAATTAACCAACCCAACATCGATCCACTATAATCCAACAACAATGTCAACAACAAATGTGTATCCCGTACTCCTTCTAATTCATCTACTCAATTAATTATTTTCATCAATTAAACTAACAATTAAAGTATACAATTATTAATTTACTAATTTACAATGAGGGGCAATACTGCTTTCATAATTAATCATATATTAATTTACTAATTTACAATGAGGGACAATCAATCAATTCGTTTACAAGGTACATTACACACAAACACGCACACTACACACACATATACACACACGCGCATACACACACACACACGCAGCCCCCCACCCCTACCCCACCACCCACCCATCCCTGCCCCCTCCCCCCACCCCCTCCCCCTCCCCACCCACCACACACACGCACACGCACACACACACACACACAAACAACCCCCCCACCCTGCCCCACCCCCACCCACCCACCACACACATACACACACACACACATGCACACCCTGCCCCACCCCCACCCACCACACACGCACGCACACACACATATATATACACACACACATATATATATAAATGGAAAAGTGAGAGAGAGAGAAAGTAACCTGAAGGTAGAGAGAGAGAGAGCAGCGTAGAGAGAGAGAGAAAAAAGGAGGGAAGAACGGCGGGAGAAAAAAGAAGGGGAAAGAGTTTTTTTACTACGACATTTGTCACGGTCGTGTCACGATCAATGACTATGACAATATTATAAGGATTGTCACGGTCAATGGCCGTGACAAAAAATGCCTATTTTTTGTCACGATCAATGACCGTGGCAATATTAACCGTTGGAAGGGTGCCAATTTATCCATTTGGGTGTAATGTTATGAGATCATCGGATAAACAAACTATATAGGTATATTGGTTTTTCTACAGTAAAACATGTTGATGCTCACAATATAGCCATTTACAAAGCCCCAAAGAAGTTGCATGTAATTTTGATAAATCAATAAAATCAACCATTTCTTTAATCAAATTTCTACCAAAATGAAATGATAGATTTATAGTGGGCATAAAACTTAAGGTAATTTTAAGTAATAATTACAAGCGAAACTAAAGATAAATAAGAGAACTTGTTTAAAAATATACCTTCGTCGATGGGAGTGAGATTGAAAGTTAGTGGCGGTTGTTTGCTATAGTTGTTCGGGAAGTTCAAGAGGCTCACGACATTCATTTATGAGGAGAGAGGGAGGTGACTAAGAGAATACACAGATAACAAACATTATTGAAGGGTCATTTGTATAGATAGAGAGAGAAGAGAGAGAGACGAGTTGAATAAAAATATATAATTCTTGTGTAACAAAAAAAAGGTTGAGAGAAAATGGAGAGAGGCTAGTGAATTAAATGCAGAGAGATGGGCATGTGTGTTAATACAAAATTAGTAATTCCTTGCATTATAAGGGATAAAATGTTCAAATGGGAATAATATCTAATGACAATTTGCATTTCTTTAGCGAAGAGTTGGAATCTGAATTAACAAAGGTTAAGCTTGTTAATGTTTTATCAAATGGGGTAAAGATGTTAAGAGAGTACAATTGTATTTTAGCCTCTTTTTAAGTTAGTATAAGATTATCTAAAATCCTGACTCTATCATCACTCTCTTTCTTGGACATTTCTAAAATTTTAAAATCACGGTTCATGTCCATGAGCTTCTCACGAAGGACATATCTTTGAGTTTGAATCGTTCGCAAAAATTCAATTTCAATTTTAAAACATAATTTTTGTTCAAGAAATTTTATTCTTTTTGCAAACTTCAAATTCAAACGAGTTAAATTTTCAGCGCGACTATGAAGCTCATCTCAAATATCAAAAGCACCGTCATCATAAAAAACACCAGACAACTTATCACTATGGTGATCCATCGAGAGAAAAACAAACAATGATATATATATATATATATATATACATATAGATAGAGAGAGAGAGAGAGAGAGAGAGAAGACAACCAACCCTAAACCAACACAAAACATGAATCAACATGATAACTTAGTGTACCCGCTCTGATATTAATTTGAAAGTGTTAATATACGGAATGGTCTAAACAAAAGCCAAATTTTATTTTTTTCAAATTAAATATTCAACTTAAACATAATTAACTCTAGGCACCAATTATAAACTAAAGTTGTGTAAACCAGTTTTAGCCAAATTTATTTTATCATAAAACAAGCATCTAGGTGATAGCAGGATGAAGTAAAATAAATAATCACACAACACCCGGTGTACGAGGAAAATTCAAATGGAAAACATATCGGACGATCCAACCAACGCAATACACTATGATGAGGAATTACATGTACAACACATACTCGATGCACTTGCAAGTCTTGACGCTCTTCAGTCTTCAACCCCTATTCCACAATACACGTAAGATTCCACCTATGCAGTGCCACAATGCGTGAGTTCACACACGCCTCGGTATCCACCGATACATACTCAACAACTATCACACAATACAAAGTCCATGCACATAAATCAGGCACGGAATCTATTGTAAAAAAAAAAAAATTCTCAACGAGATAAAGAGTAAACCTCGGTGCCCACAAACAAGATCTCAAAGCATATAAAAATGAAAGTTGGATCTTTAAAGGTGTAAATTAATATTTTGGGTTTGAAAAACTTGATCATGAGTGATCGCATAAACACAGGGAGCTTTTTGGACGAGTTTTGGAGCTCAAAAGCAAGAAAAAAGTCTCTAATAAAACGGTCGCTCCACACTCCTATTTATAAGAGGTTTTTAAAAAACGATATAAGCACGAAAAACTAATTTTACATTGAAAATGCACTGGGTCTTTTGAAGTTTTGTTGGATCTCGTTCGAACGAAGTACGTGTTCTCGTTTGAAAAACTTTTAACGAGATATCCAACGAGAAGGCAAAGACAGGGTTGTTTGAAGTTTCGTTGGAACCTCATTCGAACTAAGTACCTGTTATCGCTAGAAGAACTTCTAATAAGATATCTAATGAGAAACAACAAAGGCTAATTTTGAATCATTTGAAGTTTCGTTGGTTCCTGATCTAACATGGTGCTCTAAAATCACATTAAAAATATTTTGTACAAAACGAAACCCAAAACTAAATTTGCAAGGATCAAAATATATTCAAATTCATACTTGAGAGATCCTTAGAAGTCAAAGACAAAACGTGGCACATACACGACTTGATATATTCTTTTTAGTTTGGCCGTTACCTCTTCAATCAAACATGCCATATGCTTGAAACGTAAATAGATTTAACACCCAACCTATGACTCAAATGTTTTGTCCAAACACATAATTAAGCCAAAATACATATAAATTGAGTTTATCGAAAATTTATCCTTACAAAATATGTAAGAAGTAATGACAACAAACCCCGAGTGATTAAATACTCATGATTAATGAAGCTTATTCCCTAAGATCATGAGTTCGATTCCCCCTACCAACATAAATTTGTGGCCAGTGCCTCTAGCCAGTAATCTCTATTTCACAATCTTTGTTCATAATGAAGAGAATAATTTGAGATTGGGGCAAAGTAATCGAGATGGATTTAAAAAAAAAAAGTAATCTCTTAATACTATAAAATGCAAAACAAGGCATTTATTATGCTTTGCAATTAGCCTATCCACGTGGCACATCACTTCACTATAATTTTGATGTCTCTTTATAGAGAATTGACACGTGGCAACGCCATTAATTGCACATCTTAGTCTTTGCATAGGTATTAGACACATGACAATAATTAATTTTTCCTCATTTATAATATCTTCTCTTAAAATCCTCAAATCTCTTCATTTCCCAATCCTTCCAATGGCCATTATTAAATACATCTCTTCATTTCTCAATCCTTCCAATGGCCATTATTAAATACATACATGATGTTCTCATTCTCCTCTCTCCCCATATATATCTTAATCAACGTGTATCTCCCCATATATATCTTAACCAACGTGTAAAAGATGGTTCTCTCTAATGTAAGTTTATTTCTTTTTTCTCCCTAATAATTTTTTTGTCTCTTATTCTCCTATTATCCCTCTTTCACCGAATTATTTTTTCTCTCTTATCCTCTTATTATCTATGTGCCAAGTTCACTCTTATCTCTTTAATAACTAAGATCTCCAAGAAATAGTATGGAGATGATCCTCAAAGTCAGGAAGATTATATGCACCCAATAATTTATCTCCCTCTCTTTATATATATATATATTGACAGTTCGATCGTTAGATATTCTAACTTAGATTCAATGATTTAAAAATAGGGGTTAGAATGATTTTAAGATTAAAGTCCAACCTTATAGTTTTAACTCTTTTTTTCTATTAAAAATCATTTTTTATAAAGTAAATTTCTAAAAAGTGGAATTTTTAATTTCGTTTCTTTACATATATTATGTTTTAAGAGAATGTTCTTAAAATTTAAATACTATATTCTTTAAGGAAAAATTATTTTTATAAAGTAATGTTAACATGAAAATTTTATAGACTGTTTTACAAAAGTATCCATTTTTTTTATAAAAAACATTTTTTTTGAGTTATACATAAAAAAAACTTTTTATTATATAAATATTAGAATTTATTCATTGAAGAAAAAATGTTTCATATAATATAAACTTTTTTTATACATATGAAAGTATTTTATGTGAAATATCTTTTTCTTTAATTAGTAAATACTAATATTTATATAACAAATAGTTTTTTTATATAACTAAAAAATGTTTTTTAAATAAAAAATGAAAATTGTACTAATACAGTTTATAAATTCTGAACAATAACATTAGATTATAAAAAAAAATTAAATTTAAATTTATATTTATAAAACAGTCTTTTAAAGCACAATTTGTATGAAGAAATGAAGTTAAAAACTATATTTTTAGAAAATTACTTTATAAAAATACAATTTTTATAATAAAATATTTATACTTATCTTTATAAAATCAAGTTTTGCAAAAAAAATTATAAAAAAGTTTTAACACCGTAGCGTTATTAAAAAAAATGATAATATATTTATATTTTTGTAAAAATAGTATTGCTTAAAAAAATAATTTTTACTTATAAAATAGTTTTTTAATATATATATATATATATATATATATGAAAAAAACGGAAGTTGGATCCCCGTGAATAATATCAAATGAAAAGTATTTAATTTCCTTGGATAAAATTAAACAAAGTTAATCCAAGTCCTAGAAATTTGCCTAAGTCATGATTAACAATTATATCCAAAGTTAGGCGAAACCAAATTAATGCAAGTGACTTGAATAAACCAAATTTTATCCAATATTTAATTTAAGTCCCAAATTAAATGAGTGTGATAATTAAACCGAATTTTATCTTGAATTAAACCTAAAGCATGCGTTCTAACTGATGTGCAAGATAAAATAAACAGTCACACTACACCGCGATATACGAGGAAAAACCCACTAACGGGAAAAAACCTCGGGACGACCCTAGCCTCAAATCCACTAAAAACGGTATTACAAAATACAAGACAAAAGACTTACTTCCTAAACTCGAACCCTCTCAAGCCGTGATGCTTCTTCTTGTATCAACCTCCAATTAGCGGATAACCAACGGAGCTCCACCGTGGTCTCGGAATACACCGATAGGACTTTAAACGGTCACCGTCACCCGAACATGGAGCCTTTCTCCAAACGGGTAGAATCTCAACAAAGGTCTTCTTTGTGATGGGGTGTAGAAGCAAACCCGAAACGTCTCTTGAATTCGGTAGAGAAAACCGGTGCCAAAAACTCCAAGTAAGGATATGTATATATAGAACTTGGAATAAACAACAATGGGTGTAAACTAGAGTGTGTATGAATTTTCCATTAAAGATTAACACTAAAAAACATGAACATTTTCCCTAATTAAATTTGCTCTCAAACTCTCTCTAAGAGTTGGATATGGAATGGAAAAGTTCTCTTGGAAAATGTGTTTCCCGCACACAATAAAGTATGAAAAAGTTGGTTGAAAACCAAGTGGAGAAGTGGGAAAAAAACTGTCAAAAACTGCTCAAAATCGTTCCCGCCTGACGTCTCGTTCGAACGAGATTTCTAACGAGCGACCAGCCTGGGCTCGTTAGAATCTCATTAGATATCTCGTTAGAACGAAAACTCGTTCGAACGACCTATCGAACGACTGACCAGATTAGGGTCGTTTGCAAACTCGTTCGAACGAACCTGGTTCGAACGACAAAACTCGTTCGAACGAAATCTGGTTCGAACGAAAAAACTCGTTCGAACGACATTTCTAACGAACGTCCAGAAAGTTTGTAAAATTTGATTTTGGCCCAGAAACTTTTATAAACTTTTATATACTTAATTTTTAAGTTTCTAATTGATTCTTTCTGAAAAATAAAATGCAGTTTTTATTAACCTAACATCCAATACATATTGTTCCAAGCTCCTATATACATATAATTACATTCATACCTTGGGAGCATGGAACCTTAGTTGATGACGTACAAACGAGGGACATAAACTACGGCATGTTGATGATGCTTTATACTCTTTGCCGCTACGTCTTCAACAAACACTTCATAGGTCTTGAATATTACAATTAAATAAAATCCTATGAATAAATGTTTTTGTCCGGAATTGAGCCAAAACTATATATGGACTCAATTGGAAATTTGTGTCCTTACAATATATATATATATATAGTGTGTGTGTGTGTTCTATTCTTTTTGTTTTTTTAATTTTACTTACTTCATCATTAAATGTTTCCCTTTCTGCATTTCAATTTTACATGCAAGTATTTAGTTGACATCATATATTCTATAAATTAAATACATATATTCGTTATCCTGTTATAATTTTTCTGCATTAACGACATATATCATAAAAATATAAAATATGTCTTTTTAACGTTGTAGATTTTTTCTATGTTTTTGTAAGTATATCCGCATTGTATTTTTTAACAATAAATGCAAAGCACCCGCGCATGGCTAAAATGAGCCAATTCACGAGCCTCCCAAATATTCACCAAAAATCCGGGTTTTTGTTCCCCCCCCTCTCCACTTTCTCTCTCTTGTAGCTAGGGTTTTAAGAAAGGGTTTTTGAAAGTTAGTCTTCTTCCTCTCTCTCAGATTCCAACCCAATTCTGAATCGCCAAAACACAGAAAAGCCTCCCAGATGAACCCTAATCCTCGAAAAGAATCAACAACAACAAACAAGTAAAAAAACAAAAAAATCTTGATCATGGCATTTTCTTTTGTTCCACAACAGCAACAACAACAAACACCCTCACTGTTCCAGCCCCAGCAACCATCCCCATTTCAACAACAAAACAGCCCATTCTTTCAACCACAACAACAACAATTACAACAACAGCAATTTCAACAACAGCAGCAACAACAACAGCAGCAACAATTCCAACAACAGCAGCAGCAACAACAACAACAACAACAACTTTATCTATTTACTAACGAGAAGGCTCCAGCAAGCTACACTACTAAATGGGCTGACCTCCATCCAGACTCCCAAAAATTTCTCTTACAGATCGAGTATGTTCTAACGTTTTACATTTCTTTCTATATTATATCTTCCTTGGGCTTCATTTGGTTGTTTTAAGGTCTAAATGTCTAAAAGGTAATATAATTTACACCCCAAACTTAATTACGTACTTTTCAATTTTTTGAAGGTAGTTGTCATTATTTGACTTTAGCCACCATTTTGTTTCTCCTTAAACTTTACCCCCGTTTTGTCATCTAGTGACGATTTTCCACATTTTGGGACGTTTTTTTCATCGCCGATGTCAGAATGTGTGGTAAAGTCTAAAGAAAAATAAAATGGCGTGTAAAGTCAAGATGACGACAAAGACAAAAGACCGCTAAATTTATTTAGTTTGGGTAAATGTTTGTCAAACTTATTGATTGTTTATTTATATTTTTACACGGGAGAGGCACACGTTAGGGTTTTTACTGATGTGTATTGATTAAGCTATGTTTTAGTGCCCACATATCATCACATTTTGCCGTGTTTTAACGTCTTAGTTACAGTTACTCAAAATGAATAAAATTGAAAAATACCCTATAAACTGTCAAAAAAAATACATTACCTTATAGTGTTAAAATGGGAAAAGTACGTTACTCTTTTTCGTAATTAATTTTAGTGTAGATTTTTTTTCTTTTGCCTTTGAATGTAATATATTGGTTGATTTTAAATGTAAATTGGTAGTTACGGATTGAGTTGCTAAGGTGGTGTTGTGTGGATAGGGAAAGAATACTGGAGTATAGAGACGAAAGCCAACGGTTGGATCAATGTAGCAGACTATACGATTCTTCAGTTTCCAATGAGGGATTCGAGCTTGATGCCAGTCACATCCTTCAGGTTTACATGGCTTTTTATGTTTACAATTTTTGTTTTTACTCCTTTGTTATATTGATATGCCATGTGATTAGTTGGGTTTGTTTTATTTTTGTTTCTTATAAATGTTTTTGTGTTTTTATCAAGGTTTTAAAAAACGCGGGGCGTGATCGAGGCGTGGAGGTCAAGTCTTAAGCCTTAGAAGCCTAGGCGGGTCTTAGACGTAAAAAGACGTTTAAGTTTCTTTTTATTATATTCTAATATTTTTTAACTATAACAAGGTAATTAAAAATACTAAAATGTTACATACCTTAAAAATATGTGTGAAGATTTGTAAATTAAAATACTATTTTTTTAAAATATTAAAAAAAAGAAGAAAAAAACTCGCATTTTTTAACGCCTTGCTTAAAAAAAACTCGCGTTTTTTTCACGCTTTACCCCCCAAAAAACTTGAGTTTTTTCACGCCTTACCCCCCAAAACGTTGACCATCGTTGACTATGCCTTAATTCACGCCTAGGGCCAAAACTCGGCGTATCTAAAAAGCCCCGCGCATAGGTGCGTTTTTTAGAACACTAGTTTTTGTATGCCCACAAAGTTCCTTTATTTTTAATTGATCAATATGTTCGCGTGCGCGTCTCCTTGATTGATCCAATTTCGATTGTTCAGAAGAAATCATTGTATTATAGCAGAGTCTATAGCCACTCTATTTACCTAATCAAAATGTTTCTTTGCCTTCCAAGTTTAGAAAAGGACATAGTGGCTTCTGAATGTGTTATATGCTTTTGCAACAATTTACATAGTAGGGTCCGTTTGGTTTAGGGTGAAAAGTAGAATGGTTTGATATATGTTCACCTATTTGGGGTTATATTTTGTTCTCGATTTTGGTCCTAGGTGGAATCAAAGAGAGAGGAGCAGAACAATTGGAAGATCGCATCTCTTGGTTGGATGGCTATAGAGCGAAAGTTGGATCTTTAGTAGTCTATTTTCTTCGAGATAAGGATTTTAAGGTGCTCCAGAAATCCGCCGCCTATCTCATGCCATGCTTCTTTTTTCTCCGAATTGGTTCCTAGTGTCGGGCAATCAAGATTAGCCCTCCAGAGAGGGAAGAGCCTTTATTATAGTATGTGCACTTATTCACATTTCACCATTTTTTTTTTTCACCGCGGTTAAATACATTCGCTCTATACCAAACGGAACGTAAGTGGTATGGCGAGAAGAAGATCGATGACAGGGATTAGTGATATATTTTTTGAGGGAAGTGAATTTATCGTAGCCATTTTTGAATTTTGAAATAAAATCACATGGATAAACTTGAGAGGGAGGCTGATGCAGGAGCATAGGGACATGGGCGTCCTTTTTATCATTCTTTTTTATTTGTCCTTTTTTTGTCCTTTTTGTATCTTTAGTATAAATAGCCTAAGGGCCTCCTTTTGTAACACTTTTGACATTTTGATAATTAGAACCTAGAGAGAGAAATGAAGGCCCATTCATGAATTCTTCTACTTGTTATTGTTGTTGTTGTGCAGATTAAATTCTTACGCTTTCGCATAGGCCTGTCAATGAATCGGATTTTATCCGAATCCAAATTCGATCCATTTAAGCGGATATGGATCATGCCTAAAATCTGATTATCCGATTACCCGAATACCCGATTACCTGTTTATTAAATGAAGCGGATTTGGATTCATATACTTCAATCTGTTAATAATCCGATTCGATTAATATTTTTAATATATATATATATATATATATATATATATATATTATATATATACAATATATTTTTAATTAATATATATTGTATTTAATAATAGATTAAATACATAATTTAAATATTTGTTATAATAGCTCTTTATTTCATTATCTGTTTTTTTGGAACATTTGCAAAATAAATTTATGAAATAAGAGTTGAAAATAAAAATGCTGCAAATCAAGTTTAACATAAACAGATAATTGGATAAACGGATCGGATCCGAATCCATTTAACATAAACGGATATGGATTTGGATTTGCCTGATCCGGTCCGAATCCGATCCATTTACAAGCCTACTTCCGCACCTTATTTTACATCAAATTGGTATCAGAGCCTTGTTTGCTCTTGGATTGAATATGTTTATTGAAGATTGGAATCGGGTTGGTCTCACCTGGATGAAGGGCGATATCCTCTCAAACATTTCCATGAAACCCTAACCCTAGTAACAAGAAACCCTGACCTTCTTCATCCATCTTTGACATCTTCACCACCCGTGGCAATCCCGAAACCACTGAAAAACCTTTCAAACCTGGCTGAACGAGGTCGCCCCATCCGAACATCCATCGAAACCCTCTCGGAGACCCCTGTTATTGCCGACGAAAGAAACAAGGACCGGACAACCCCTACTGCTGTCGGCCGGACCTTCTACAGTCTCTAACACGCTTGATCACCTTCATTTTCTTGCCAAAACTTCCTAACCAACTACAAATTCATCTCCAACCTTTTTTTTTTCTTCGCAAAAAATCCTAATTTCTAACCCCCTCCACAAACTTAATTCAAACCCTAATCCTCTTACCCCGAATTTGATAAAGAATTCTTACCCTTCCCCGACCACTCAAATTTCTCACCACAACCCAAAAAACTCTAAACCAACGACCATGGAATTAAATCCTCAATCCAACCCTATCTACAAAGGTTGCCCTTCCTTAGACATCCTTCCTATTCCATCCCACGTGCCCTTATCTTCCGCCCAATCTATATGTCGGTGCCGAGACTCATTTTGCCATATCCAAGTGGAACTTGCGGGAGTTTCTACCGCCTATATGCACACCGTGATGATAATGACGTCGGTGGATCCGTAATCACCCCCACCTTGTGATGATACATGGATCCGCACGAGTATTTTTTTTACTCGTTGTACCGCAAAGGGGAGGCTGTGTACAGTGATTATTGACGACAGAGCTAGTGATAATTTGGTGGCACAAGAGATGGCAGATAAATTGAAGCTTCCCACGGAGTCATTGAAGACCGTGTCCTATCGAGTGGTTGAGTAGTTGAGCTACACTTGCCCCTAGCCGACAATGCCGATTAGCTTTTTCCATTGGGGACTACCATGATGAGATTCTGTGCACCGTGGTGGATATGCGAGTGTGACACCTTCTTTTGGGGAGACCATGGCAGTTTGATCATCGTAGTATGCATGACGGTCGAGCTAACACTTATTCGTTTATGCATAAGGGGAGGGACTTTCTCCTCCGTCCCATGAGACGGTTTTCGATGTCACGACCCTCTGCCCTAGTAGTCTCACGTGAGGGGTTAGCCACAAAGACCGCGGAGATGGGGTTATGCTATGCTTTTATCAGTACCATTACCACCCCGGAGGCTTCCGTTCCCCCACACGTCTAGTGTTTGTTGGATTCTCATGCCGACGTGTGTACGTCCCCAGATGATATTCCTCCTCTCCGGGATATACAACATGTTGTAGATTTTGTCCACGGAGCATGCGAAGCTATGAAGCACCGACACTCTCCCGGAAGTCACGAGTTGGCTTTGACACGAGTCCGACACGCGACACGCCCTGACACGTTGTCGGCACGTTGGGACACGTTGGCACATATTTGGACACGTTGCCGACACGCTGGGACACGTTCCCGGCACTAGGGGTGTTCACGGGTCGGTCGGTTCGGTTTTGACCGGGTTTTTTGGGTCGAACCGATCATGTCGGTTTTTGGAGGAGGAGAACCGAACCGAACCGAAAATGCTGAAAAACCGAACCGAACCAAATCGGGTCGGTTTTTGACAGGTCCGGTTCGGTTTGCCCGTCGGTTTTTGACAGGGCCGGTTCGATTTTTTCCTTTATTTTAATAAAAAATATATTTTTTTAATACCTAATATAAATATAAAATTAAAAAATATAATATAATATGTCAACACTAATATAAATATAATATAAAATATAAAATTAAAAAGTATAAAAATTAATTCGGTTCGGTTCAAAATCGGTTTTTTTATGCCAAAACCGAAAACCGAACCGACTCTGTCGGTTTTATACCTGATTAAACCAAACCGAACCGACCCTAAAAAAAACCCGGCCCGAAAATTTTCGGTTCGGCTCGATTTTGTCGGTTTGTCGGTTTGGTCGGTTTTTTTGCACACCCCTACCCGGCACGTTGGGACACGTTAAAAGGACACTTTTTTATTTTTTTATTTTTTTTTATTATGCGATTATGATTCTGCCTTAATTATGATTTTTAATGTTAAAGTGTGTTTGAACTTTGTTTTATATGGTCCATTTTCTTAATTTCATGTTAAGAATGCTTTAATAATGTATTTTATGGAAAAAAATCTATTTTATTTCATTAATATATATATTTAAATATATATTATATATTTTAACATATATTATATATTATACGTATCCTAGCGTGTCGCGTGTCGTGTCGAAACACGTATTACGTGTCGAGTCCGTGCTTCATAGATGCGAAGTTATATAGACAGGTCACGGAGCTATGTGACAAAGGCTACATTCGGGAGAGTATGTCTTCTTGTGCGGTATCCGCCCTGTTAGCACGAAAGAAGGATGGACGTTGACGTATGTATGTTGATAGTCGAGCTATTAACAAGATTTCCGTGAAGTACAGGTTTGTTATCCCTAGATTAGAGGATATGCTAGACCAACTCCATGGTGTTAGGGTTTTCTCCAAGCTGGACTTGAAGAGTGGTTATCACCACATTCGCATGAAGCTTGGGGATGAGTGGAAGACTGCCTTCAAGACAAAGGACGAGCTATATGAGTGGACGGTGATACCTTTCGCCCCCTCTAATGTCCCCTCTACCTTTATGAGGGTGATGACATATATCTTACGCCCTTTCATGGGCAAATTTGTGGTGGTTTATTTTGATGATATCCTGATTTACAGCCGATCAGAGGTGCACCTTGACCATGTGACTTAGGTATTGGAGGTCCTACGAGCCGAGCGATTCTTTCTCATGTTGAAGAAGTGCGCCTTTATGGTATTATCGTGACCTTCTTGGGTTTTGTGGTTTCAGGCGAGGACATCAGGGTGGATGATGCCAAGGTTTAGGCGATAGTGGATTGACCCCCACCCATATCGGTATCCCAAGTCCGCAATTTTCATGACGTAGCAAGGTTTTATTGGCGCTTTGTAGTCAGAGTCAGCACTGTCAGGGCGATGACGCTTATCATGGACTTGATGAGTATTTCCTTTAGCGCCGAGTTCGGTGGACTGCGGAGGCGGATAGAGCCTTCACGCACGTTAAGGAGTTGATGACGGCGGCGCCTATTTTAACACTACTTGATTTTGATCAAATATTTGAGCTGTCTTGCTATGCTTGCAAGACATGAGTGGGTCCTATTTTGAGCCAAAATGGAAAACCGATCGCTTTCTTTAGTCAGAAGCTGACAGGGTCCGCTCTCAATTATTCGACGTATGATCTTGAGTTCTATGCGGTAGTAAAGGCGGTGAAGTTCTGGTTATCCTATCTCCTTTATAAGGGTTTTGTCATCAAGTCAGATTACGAAGCCTTACGTTTTCTACATAGTGAACAACGTGTTAGTGACAGGCACACCAAATGAATCGCTTACCTCTAGTGCTGCACATTTCATTTACAATACAAGCTAGGAAAGGAGAATTAAGTGGCGGATGCCCTTTGCAGGAGAGCGCATGCCTTAGTGACTCTTAGGAGTCGAGTGTTTGGGTTCGATGAGGTCCGTGATCTTTACCTGGCTGATGTGGAGTTTGGACAGATTTTTGCAACCTGCCAGCAGGGCAATGTTGCTTCGAGCGAGAATCTATTACAAGAGGGGTTTTCACATCGGGTGACGACCTTATGTATCCCATTTTCTTCTTTGCGGGAGAAGATCATTTCTGAGATCCACAGTGGAGGATTGTCGGGCCATTGGGACAGACGCGTAAGGAACCGATTTTAGTGGCCGACGATGAGAAAGGATGCCAAAGCCTTCATTAGGCATTGGTACACTTGACAGACGGTCAAGGGCCACTACACCAATGCGGGTCAGTATACTCCATTGCCGATTCTCGAGAGATCATGGCGGGATGTCTCAATGGACTTTATAGTGGGTCTGCCCCCGTACATATAGTGGCTATGATTCCATCCTTGACATGGAGGATAGGTTTTCTCAGATTCGCACTTCATCTCGTGTACTCGTACGACGGATGCGTCCCATGTGGCTTCATTATAGTTTTGTGAGATTGTTCGTCTTCACGGGGTTCCATGTAGCATCACCTACGACAGGGACACATGGTTTACGGGACATTTCTGGCGTACATTGTGGCGACTTTTACGGACAGAGTTGTAGTTCTATCGCTTTTCACCCCATATGAATGGCCAGACTGAGGTAGTCAATCGGAGTGTGGGTGACCTATTGAGATGTCCGTCTTCTGAGCACTCCTGCAGGTGGGACATAGTGATAACTCATGCCGAGTTCGCCTTCAAAAACGCCGTTAGTCGTTCTACCGGTCTTTCTCCTTTCCAGATTGTATTGGGACAGTTACCTACTATGCCCATAGACCTTGCCGAGCGTCCCCTGACGGTGCCTACTTGCCCCTTAGCTGAGGAGTTTGTCGCTCGCCTGATTGCCATCTAGGCCGATGTTCGTGCTCGACTACAACCACTTATGCCTCTTATAAAGAGGTTGCCGATTAACACCGCCGCTTTGTCTCCTTCCACCTGGGTGATTTAGTCGTGGTATACCTCCAGAAGGCGCAACGACAGGGTAAGGGAAACAAGCTTCTTATGCGCCGATTTGGACCTTTTCCTATTATTCGAGCTTGTGGGCCGCATGCTTATGAGGTTGACCTCCTCGATGAGTTCCGCATGCACCGCACGTTCAACGTGGCAGATCTTTCTCCATTCCGAGGCACCCATGCTCTATCGATTCCCATTCCACCGGCCACAGTCCACCTGGTCCACTCTCATGTTGATTGCATTGAGGGAATTCTAGACTCCGAGCTTGTATACTCATCTTGGGGAGATTATACCCATTACTTGGTTCGTTGGGTTGGCCGACCCGAGGCAGAGGACTCATGGATTACAGAGGCCACCCTGCATCACATCGACCCTGATTTCTATCGTCAATATACGGAGTATATGGAGTCTTGCCAAGGGAGAGAGAGTGATGCATGAGCATAGGGACATGAGCATCCTTTTTATCATTCTTTTTTATTTGTCCTTTTGTTTTTAGCCTTTTTGTATCTTTAGTATAATTAGCCTAAGGGCCTCCTTTTGTAACACTTTTGACATTTTGATAATGAGAAGCTAGAGAGAGAAATTGAGACCCATTCATGAATTCTTCTACTTGTTATTGTTGCTGTGTAGATTAAATTCTTATGAGAACCTAGAGAGAGAAATTGAGACCCATTCATGAATTCTTCTGCTTCTTGTTGTTATTGGTGTTGTGTAGATTAAATTCTTACGCTTCCGCACCTTATTTTACACCAGAGGCACTGGATGTTGATGTGTGACAGGGAAGGAGTTGATTGGATAGTTGCGCCAGGGTTCCTTCAGGTTCACAAATCGTTGGATACATCAAAGCCAGAGTCCTCGGAGCATCTGGGTTCTTCCAAAGGGTTTCAAAATTTACCACCATCACCACAGTTGAGGAGGCAGTTGGGGGAGAGCAGTTCCTCAACCATGACCGGTAGAAGTTGTAAATCGTTTTAGTAGAAATTTATCGAGAAGCGTTTTATTAATCACCATGGAGCTGAGACATCTATTGAGATGTTGGAGGCTATTGCGGTGTTCACCGAAGCCGACTCACCCATCGAGAGAAAACAATTGATCTGTTGCAAATGGATGCCTTTAACATTGTCCTCAGGACACATGGGCTTGATAAAGATAAACATTACCCCAGCCAAGTGGTTTCTTAAAATTTTTCTCTAACAGGGTTTACTTCGTACCCAATTCAGATGTATTGGAGTTTTTGAAATTGTAGCATGTTTTTCCTTTTCCTTTTTAATTATTTATTTATCTGAAGTATGGTGTGCTTTTTGTTCAAGAATCTTATTTTGTAGGATTTCATTGTATGTGAAAAGCGTAGAACCGTCATTTCAGAAGATCTGTTTGCAGCATCGGATTTGTTGGGGTCTGTATCTTAGGATCTTACTTGTGAGCTATGACAAGTATTCGGTACATCATTCTGTGTGTATATATTTGGTTCCTCAGCATGGTAAATCGCAAGGAGGCTACCCTGAGTTATATTACTAAAAAGTTATGATCACTTTCATTCGTGACAATGAAGCTCAAGTATTCTGCCTAAACTCATCATTTAACTTCGCCGCCGAATGTAATCAAGACATATCAGTTTGCAATCTATAAGATTTTTTATGCTAATTTTCCAAGTAGAGTTCAGTGCTTGTGCTGGTCCAGATTTTATCACTGTTTCATTTTCTCTATAATTCTGAATTTATTACAAGGCGACTGATGATGATATTACCCGTTATTTAAATTGACAGGAAATTGGTGGAATCAGTATGTCCATGGAACGCCAGAAAGCTGTTCTGCAAGAGCTAATGGCCGCTGTTAAAGATATGTTACGAAACACCGAGCTTGCTGTTCGCTCTTTCATGATGCTGCGCCCAAGGTTTCTTCATCCAAGTGCAGGTGCCGCTTCGAACGCCACAGCAACATCACAGGCTTCGGGATCCACAGCGGCTCCTAGTGCGAGTGGTCAACCAACATCTTTGACTGTGATGCCCATTTTTGATTTCTACAGCGGTCTCCCGAAAAAACCGTCTCCATTTTTGCAGCAAACAATTGCCAGATTCGAGAAATATCTTGGCGAGTGTCGCCAGTGGGTCGAAGAGTTAGAGCAGTTGCTCCTCTTAGATTCAGACAGGAACTCTCTCAACAATAGTGCCTCATTGTTGCAGTCTCTCCCCAAAGTCATGTCAAATGTGCATGACTTTTTTGTTCATGTGGCTGCGAAGGTAATGTGCTCTATAACTTCATCACAAATCTTTTTACAATAGATTTCTATAGGACTTTGTAGTGCTTATCCAATTAAATTTGTGTTTTCCATCGCTTCCCACCCACCTCCTTTATGCTTTACAGAACTTTGGGGCCTTTATGCTTCCATTCATCACATATTATGCTACTATAGAACGAATAAGAAGGGTTGCTGTTTGTTCTGAATTGAATTTATTTAATGTGTTTTCCGCTTGGCATAACGAGTGAGGTCTTTGAAGAACTCCAGATAAATTGCTTCCACATCACAGGAAATTCCATTTCGATATTTGAAAATATGTATATATCATTATCGGTCCAACAGTATCACACTAGTGCTCTAAACTGTGCACATGCAACCATAAAACTATGCTGCTGATTTTGGAGTTGCTTCTCCTGTGCTCTGATATGTGTTTTTTAAAGATATTCAATGGTTTCCATGCAGAAAAACCCCCTTACCCCTGCACTATCAATTTTTAAAAAAGTCCTTTTTTTTCCCTTCTCAGGAAGTTACAGATACCTCCTTTTGTGTCATAAAAAATTATTTGCAGTGACATTTTTAGCAACACTTAGAGCCCTATTTGCAAAAAAAATCAGACTTTAGGGATTTATTAGTACTACAGAGGGTATTTGCTAATAGCTCCGTATTTCAGGGGGTTTCTGCATTTGGCCCATAATATAATTATTTACAGTTTGTTACAACTGTAGGCTGTTTTCATACTTCTTACATAACCTATTCTTGTAGGTGGAGAGCATTCATCAGTATATAGAGTCCATGAAAGGAGCATATCTTGCAGATCAGCGCCGTCGAGGGGATGGGAATGACCCGTTTCTTGAGGCTGATCGGCGGGAAACAGCAAAACAAGAAGCTGCTGCTCGAAGGGTACATCCAACTCTGCATTTGCCCGCAAATTCACAACCGTCAACTCAAGTGGCTGGACTGTTTGCTAGCTCAGCTACATCCGCGGCAACGACTGCCCCTAATACATCTGCTGCAATTCCACCGGTTTCATCTGGGAGTGGGCTAACAATTTTTAATACTCCGTCCGCTGCCACATCATCATCTAGTCTGTTCTCCACTCCCACCACTTCTGCTCCCGTGCCCTTATTTGGATCATCTGCTGCTTCCCCACAAACACCCCTTTTCGGCTCCTTGTCCACTTCAACTCCCGCGTTTGGTAGTACTGCTCCATTATTTGGCTCAACTCCTTCAGCAGGAGCTTCACCCTTTTCTACACCGTTTGCTTCGGGTACCTTTTTATCCTTTAGTGAGCATTATTTACTGCTGCTATCTGAGTTCTTGCTGCTACAGTTTATTTTTTCTTTTTCTTTTTTTGGTAATAAATTAAATTTGTTGATAAAATCGCCAAAACCTCAGTTGATCCTGAGCACATGTGAAGTATATAAATAAGCATTCGGCTAATAGATAAAAAGCACATAATTGATTACTTTTTTTTTTAATTTTATAGAAAACTTAATGTACTCCGAGGTGCTTAAGCTTATACTTTGTAAACTCATTATCCATGATAAGATTGCAAGAACAGATCCAAACCCATATTGCTACTGTTTAATTAGCAGATTTCCGCCTTTGTGCTTAATTCTCATTGAGGGCATGTACTTCCCCATTTATGAAAATGACGCCATCAGATTTGCCATTTTAATGGGATCGTTGAGAAGTGGTAATCGTGGTCTTTTTAATGATACATTTGTTTTAATAAGCATATCTGTACATGTGAAGGAACTCCTAGTTCCGTGGTTCACATAATAAGTTCCCCAGTTCCAATACATACCTAAAATGAGGTCCTAAGTTGCGGACCAATTTTGAAAAAAATATTAAAATAATATATTTTGGGCTGAATTTTTTTACATGATATCTAGACATTTCATGAATATCCTTTAAAAAAATTCAGGTCAAAATTTTTTTTTTTACTATTTTAAAAAAATCGGTCAATATTTGTCAATTTTTAAGCAGTAAAATGTTTATGTAAAAAAAAATAGTCCAAAACAATTTTTTTTTACTATTTTTTAAAAATTGGTCCTCAACTTAGGACCTCACTTGATCCCATGTAAAAAAAATCAGTCCAAAACAATTTTTTTTTTACTATTTTTTAAAAATTGGTCCTCAACCTAGGACTTCACTTGATCCTGACTGACTGTAAGTTTCCACCATTTAACCACTACTTCCTTTTTTTTATAAATATGTATTATCATATACTTCTGATCCCATAGGCTTGCTAGAAGTGCAATTTATTATAATTAATAATGCTTAGGAGTCGGAAGGATGCCAGCAATCAGCAATCTTTATTGTTTGCCCGAGTGGTTTTTTATTTTTATTTTTGTTTTTCATAGGAGCTGCGACAGGATCAGGGGCAAGCTTTGGGACTGCATCTGTAAGTAAATTGGGTTTAGTTTCTGACTTTCTGTTTTTTCTCGAGACAAATGATTAATTTGAGTAAAAATATATTACATTACACGTTTTTTTATCTATGTATTTATTTATATTTTTAAATTACAAAGTGGCCTCATTCAAAACTTGCAAAAGTGCCAACACCATCTCTCAAGTATCTTCCATACCCCCTCTTGTATCCGAGGCGTATCCAGTAATAAAAATAAATAAAATAAAAAAATCTGGATGCATGGCCATGCATCCTGATATTTTTTTTGTGTATGCCTCAGATACTTATTGGCATATATTTGCGTACTCATGTATGCAATGTTCTGAAAACCGCTAGGTGGTGATCGGGCGGCTGAGGGCCTTCCAGCTTGTAGGTGGCCTTCTAGATGTTTTTTTTTAAATATGCATACCCTCCTACAAAATTATTCAACTACTAGTAATGCCTTATTAGAACAAAAATAAGTCCAAGCATTAAAAAAACTACTAAGCAACCATTAATAACAATAATATGCAGTGATATAGGAATTACAGTGAGAAAATAATTCAGAAAAACTAACAAAAAACAGCTTAAAAAACAGTTATAAAAAAAATTAAAAGCAACTTTTAAGACAAACATCTTTAAAAAAAACTTTGGCCTTCCAGCATATTAAACAGCCGTTTAAATCCAACCCCCTTTTTTTAGCCCTTTTTCAATAAAACTACAAGGACTACCACCTTCTACCTTCTAGGCGGCCTTTTTTTAGAACAAATGTATGAGGCCCATAATGAAGTATTCATGTTTCATAGAACAGAATATTAAAACAATCGTTATCCTTCACGGCTGGTATTCATAAGTGTTTATTGACTGAAATTGTTTATATCAGGAACAAAATTATCCAAAAAAATCCAATATGTTTTTTAACCGTTATTGGAGCTAAAGCATGGTTCAAAGTCTCGGTATCGGTCTCGTTATTGGACACCCGATTTTCAACTCGGTCGCGGTATCGGGCGATACGCAAAAAATATAGAAAATTTAAAAAAAATAAGATTACAAAGTGGACCAATGATGTACATTTAAATCCATCATTCAATATGCATTGCATTGTAGAACTGGTTATACTGAACCGCGGCAGAGTTGTCAGATTCAATATTGCATAGTAAACCAATAATAATATTGAAAACAATCTAATGTCACATAAGCATAGATAAAAAATTTGTATGGAAGATAAATAGGAATGATTACAATGTTTCATCATTTTCATCTCCCTATCTAGTTGCGGTATCGATCATACGGATTTGAATAGGGGTAATTTCTTTCAGTTGGGTAAGGAAAGAAATATGAACCATATTGCTGCTCAGATGACTGAGATGACTGGCTAGATGATCCATAATTTGGAAATAGTGGTTGACGATTTCCAGGTTGATTATCGTGATGATAATATCCAAAACCTCTATACCCAGAACTATCAGTTGAAGACCCACTATATTGCGTCCCTTGATTATATCCATAATAATCACCACCTGTTGTGTCGCTACTAGTAGATCCATAATGGTCTCTATAACGATCATAGTAACTACCTGTACTAGTACTAGTAGATCTTGGAAGCTGTGCCGGACCATAATTATCTGTGCCATTCCCACTCCCAGAGATACTATATCTTCCACCGTGGTATGCATGACCTGTCATTAAACCCATTGTCCGTAGTTGATCATCAAGACGTTGCTGATCATATCCGCTTGAATACTCGTCACTACTAGGGAATCTCGTTAAATTGTCTAAATGCCTTCGTTGTTCACTGATTCCCGGGCGATAACCATGATCTGTGTCTTGCGTGGCATAGTAGTTTTCATCTCCTTGTGCCCATGTCATACCACCATCATGCTGTGTACCAGTATTGTAAGAACCACCCCTTTGTCGGCTACCACCAACTCCACTCCTTTGTCGGCTACCACTCGTTGTTCCCCTACTAACATCTCCCTTGCCACCACCTTGATCATCGTCGTCGTCGTCGTCGTCGTCATCTACATGATTACCATAAGTACCAGGAATATCTTGCCAACTATCATCACCACCATGATCATCATCAGAACTGGAAAGAACACTGGCCGGTGCCGGTTGATTGTGACCCCCCCGTCGTCCTTCCCCCTCGCTTTGTTGAATACCTTCATCCAACCAGTCTAAGTCATCGGTCGGTAAGACCCCTTCATCATTCTCTCGGGTCCACTCATCTAATATGTCATCCTCCTCAAATATTAAATTCAAGTCTATTGGATTGTAGAAATCTTCGATCTCTTGCATGTACATCAGATTCCTAACTTTAAAGGTCCGTTTGGTTGCAAGTGGGCAAAAGAGTGGGCATGGCAAAAATTGCCTAGGCAAATTTTACCTAGGCAAATTCACATGACGCTATCAAACAACCATTAGGTGAAATTAAAATCAATCCAATTAATTTATTTAAAAACAGTTTTTACATTATATTCAAAAATGTTAAAAATAGTTTTTACAATATTTTTATATTTACAGTTTTTTTAAAAAATTGTAAAACATTTTCTTAATAATTTTTTATAATATTAAAATTAGTTTTTACAATATTACAAAACAATTTTTAAATATTCACAACAGTTTTTTTTAACTATTTAAAATATTTTTTTAATTTTGTTTTTAAACTTTAAAACTGTTTTTATATTGTATTCAAAACAGTTTTTAAAATTGTTTTCTAATATTAAAAACAGTTTTTAAAATATTACAAAACAATTTTTAAACATTCACAACAGCTTTTTTAAACTACTTAAAAAACACTTTAAAACAGTTTTTATAATATATCCAAAACAGTTTTTAAAAATGTTAAAAACGGTTTTTACAATATTTTTATAATACGGTATTAAAAAAAATTGTAAAACATTTTCTTAACAATTTTTTCTAATATTAAAAACAGTTTTCAAAACATTAGTTTGTAAAACATTTTCTGAACAATTTTTTCTAATATTAAAAACAGTTTTCAAAACATTAGAAAATAATTTTTAAATATTTATAACAGTTTTTTTAACTATTTAAAACAGTTTTTAAAATTATTTTTTAAAACACTAAAACTGTTTTTATAATACTTTCACAACAGTTTTTACAATATTTTGTTAATACGATTTTTAAAAAAATTGCAAAACATTTTCTTAACAATTTTTTATAATATTAAAAACAGTTTTTAAAACATTGTAAAACAATTTTTAAATATTCATAACAGTTTTTTAATTATTTAAAACAGTTTTTAAATTATTTTTTAAAACATTAAAACCGTTTAAGAAGTTGGCAAATTTGTTGGCAAATATTTCCCACTCAAATAGGTAAGCAAAATTTGCCCACAGATTGTGCATAGGAGGTGTTGTACATTGGCAAATAATGCCTAGGCAAATTTTGCAACCAAACGGCCAAAATGTGGGCAAATTTTCTTATTTGCCAACTTTTTAGCATTTGCCTAGGCAAAAAAGGGAAAACCAAACGGACCCTAAGTCTCTGATTGTAATGCACATACACCAATTTATGTAATTTTTTTTTATTGCCAATCGGTTGCGAAGTTTTGTATGGATGAGCGACCATGTGCTCCAATTCCTCTCACAACCCGAAGATGAGCATGTTTGACTCAGTACTTTGATAGCAATGCGCCTAAGATTGGGTGCATCCTCACTGTAATTTTTCCACCACTCAGCTGGAAGAGAAGATTTGACTGCTTGCTTGGTAAGATCTGAGCCAAACTCCCCTCTCCTATTCGTAAAGAGTTTAACCTAAAAGGCAAACAAATCAATTTAGAAACAATACATATATGAAATAAATATAAGTCGATGGAAACAAATGTGATACCTCATTTATTGCCAAGGCTTGTTTTTGTACGTCTGGCTCTAGCCTTTTGATGGCCTCTTTTAGTCCGGCTCTTATTTCGGGATGGTTTGAAAAATTGGATGAATACTGGAACACCGGATTTAAGAAATATCCCGCGGCATGCAAGTGTCGGTGCAATTGTCTCTCCCATCTTCCATCGATCACCTGCCAATACTTCTTCCAGTTTTTAACACTCGCCTGCACTGCTAGTTTTGCTTTATCCACCCCTTCGTAAATGATAGAGAGTGTAGGCATTTTATCTTGATCTACTATCTTCAAAAGCAATACTAAGGGCTCCATAATCTTGTCAACTTCGGCAGCCCGTTGTCAGAATCTATCTGCCAGAATTAAATCCGACACTTTAGTGGCCGCACGCCTTCGGGTTCTCTCACGGTTGAATTCACGCAATTCATTCGTGGTACACATTCGCTTCAACTCAGACTGATAGCGAATGAGACTCTCAAGGGCAATAAACTCGGTAGCAAATCTCGTAATGTCTGGTCTTAGCAACTCCCTACCTCTGGTATACTCCTTCATTAAATTCACAACTTTTTGACTGTTATATATGAACGAGGTAATTGATTTGGCATCATTCAATACCGACTTGGTTGACTTCATATTTTCAATTTCCTCGAGCATCAAGTCAAGACAGTGTGCTGCACAAGGTGACCAAAATAAGTGTCTCCTATTCGCCATCAATAACGCGCCAGCCGCCTTAAAATATGTACAACGTGAGCCTCACCAATTTCCTCCACAACTTTATCCATAAGGGAAAAAATATAATCCGCCGACTTGATTTTGTTAGTTGTGTCAACAGAAGTGTGAAATATCATATTACGATCACAGTATACCATGAAGTTTATGATAGGCTTCTTCGTCCTTGAACTCCACCCGTCACACATGATTGTACAACCATACTCGGACCATTTCTCCTTTAGAGTTGCTATGTATGCGTCCACCTCTTCTACCTCCTCATCCAAGTAAACCGCCTTAAAATTTGGCTCGTTATCAGTGACAATATGTACAACGTGAGCCTCACCAATTTCCTCCACAACTTTATCCATAAGGGAAAAAATATAATCCGCCGACTTGATTTTGTTAGTTGTGTCAACAGAAGTGTGAAATATCATATTACGATCACAGTATACCATGAAGTTTATGATAGGCTTCTTCGTCCTTGAACTCCACCCGTCACACATGATTGTACAACCATACTCGGACCATTTCTCCTTTAGAGTTGCTATGTATGCGTCCACCTCTTCTACCTCCTCATCCAAGTAAACACCTCCAATCTGATAACCACTAGGGCCTTTAATCCCTGGACCCGCCGTAGCAATCGTATCAATCATATGTTGATAGGCAGGTCCACTATCAGCAGCATGAAACGGGATGGCATTAAAGTGAAAGAACTTGCTAATGGCCTTCCCAACCTTCTTGACTCCATCTGTAGAGAACATGGATTTGACAGTTTTTTGACTAGACTTCCTCGACCTAAACATGGAAGGGTCAATTCCTTGAGCAGGCAATTCAACCCCCTGTCTCAATGACTACGATCGTGACACGTGTGGTCGCTTAAGCCCAGATGTGGATGGTCTTGCCCCGGAAACTGAATGTCTATGTTGTTCTCCTGCCATTCTTCGACTTTCTTTCATAGCAGCTTTCAACTGTGCTAATTCTAAATGGGTGATATCATCTTCATTATTGTCATCACTATCTTCACTGGCATCATCTTCATGATAGTATTTTGTTTGCTCTCGCAAATTCTCTACTTGTTTCTCCTTCTTCCTCTTCTCAAGGGCCTGTTGCTTCATACCATCTGCTAGAATTTTTTTAATATTAGTTGCTATCTCCCGAGGTACATGACGACAAGGTTCGACATTCCCTTGTACACCTGTCAAGTGTTCTTTTAGTCTTGTTACACCACCACTACAAACCTTTCCACAATAATTGCAAGCAACCTTCCTCGTATCTCCACCAATGGCAGTGCCATGTTCCCATCCAATATCTAATTTTGGAGCCATTCTACAAAATAACATTAAAAAAATAGAGTTAAAAAATGATATGTTCAAGTTTTTAATATTTTCTTTTAACATTTTTTGTAACATTTTCTTTTAACATTTTTTTGTAACATTTTCTTTAGCATTTCTTTAACATTTTTTTAAACATTTCTTTAACATTTTTTTAACATTTAGAAAAATTACATTTTTATAACAACAATTTTTCTATAAATAATTTTTTTATAACATTTAAAAAAATTACATTTTTATAACATTTAACAATTTTTCTATAAATAATTTTTTTTAACATTTAAAAAAATTACATTTTTATAACATTTAACCATTTTTCTATAAATAAATTTTTAATAACATTTTTTTAGCATTTAGAAAAATTACATTTTTATAACATTTAACAATTTTTCTATAAATAATTTTTCTTTAACATTTTTTTAACATTTAGAAAGATTACATTTTATAACATTTAACAATTTTTCTATAAATAAATTTTTTATAACATTTAAAAAAATTACATTTGTATAAACATTTAACAATTTTTCTATAAATAATTTTTTTATAACATTTAACATTTATAAAAAATTACATTTTTTTAGCATTTAACAATTTTAACATATTACATTTATAACATTTAACATTTAACAATTTAACAATTTTTATAACATATAACAATTTTTATAACATTTTTAACATTTAACATTTAACAATTTTTAACATTTAACATTTAACATTTAACATTTAACAATTTTTATTACATTTAACATGCAACATTTATAACATTTAACATTTAACAATTTTTATAACATTTAAAACACACGCACACATCTATAAATCAAAACACCCTCACACAACACAGTTGTAAAAGGGATAAAGACAATTGAAACGTTAGTATTATCCTTTGTTGAGCCTTTTCATTTATTCTGCCCTAAAATTTAAAATATTGTAAAAGGGATATATTCTAACCCCAATTACGGATACATCTAAGGATTTGTTTTAATTATGAATTATATATCGATATCGCAGAATCTATTGGTTTATGATGGATTTCATTTTTTTTAAAGGTTTCAAGAGTATATAGATATTAAGGGAAGAGCCCTCCCTAGGAGGCTTACCAAGAAACATTGAGAGACTTTCTCAAAGGAAAAGGCATGATTACAACTTTACAAGTGCCTGAAATAGGGAAATCTCCATTTGTCAGTGACCAGCGGACCTTTGAGATCCTTGTGGAAAGCGGCAATGAGGTGGGAGTTGAGGTTGGATTTGAGATTGCATCCCAAATTTGTTCCCCTCATCGAACTACTAAGCTTCAGAATGTTATTAACAATCATTAAAATAGACCAATGAGGAGCGTGTTTGCCATTAAGGATATCAACCATACCTTTAAAATCTGATTTCACGATAATGTGGTAATCTTTCAGAACTCCACACAACTTCAGAACTTCCCAAATATATGTGTGTGTGTGTGTAATAAAATAAATATAATTAATTGTTGCTCTATCTTCAAAGTATGTATATATACACCAATTGTCGACATATGTTAAAATAACAAAAAAAAAACCTAGAGTTTGTGATAAGAACAACATTTTATTTTTATTTTTTTACAGTGAGGCTTAAGCCTCTAGGCGATTTTTTAGTGATTCGCCTCTAGGCCGCCTCGAGTGATTTATAAAACATAAGTCTTGGATACTTTTATTGGGGGAAGGCATGTTCTTGGCGTAGTTCTTGTGGCTAATGTTGAGGCTAGATTAAGAGGGGATCCCTGCAGTACCTATTGTAAGCTGCAGCTGGATATTGAGAGGACATACGATAACGTGAACTGAGATTTTATCCTTTATGTGCTTTAGAGGATTGGTTTTGAGGAGAGGTGGCATGAGTGGATAAATAGTTGCATTTCATCCGGGAGGTTTATGTGATGGTTAATGGTTCACCGGAGGGATTGTTGAGTAGTGTAAGAGACCATCGCCTAGGAAATCCTTTGTTACCCCTAAAAAGCTTAGTAGGCTTTTTAGGGGTAGCAGTGGCGGGAGGGAGTTTAGATTGGTTTGGGATCGGGAGAGGTGAAGGTTTCCCACTTGCCATTTGTGGATGATACCTTATTATTTTGTGGGTTGGAGGTGGCTCCCTCTTGAACTGAATTGTAAGGCTAAGTTCAGTTGGGCAGGAGAAGGTTAGGAGGTTAAAATTAAATAGGGGATTAACCCCCCCCCCCCCCCCCCCCCCTCTTTTTTTGGTGGGGGTGGGGTGGGGCGGGGTGTGACTTTGATTAAGAGCACTCAGTTTAGTCTCCCCACTTATGTTATGTCGAGCTTGTCCTCGTCCTGCGTTAGTGTTAGTAAGAGGTTGGAGAAATGTGCGAGGGACTTTCTTTGGAGGGGGTGTGAGGAGTTTAAATATAGTTTGGTATGATGGGGGATGTTTGTATGCCCTTGGCAGTTGGGGAGCAGGGATGGAAGATTTGGCTTGTTTTAACCAAGGCCTCCTTGGGAAATGGTTATGGCACTTTCCTTTGGAGGAGACATTGAGGAAGGTGTTGGCCACGAGATTCAGAGAGGGACTACAATGACGGAGGCCTGGGCTGCCTAGGGTTCCATTTGGGTGGGGTTATGGAAGCATATTGGGGCAAGTCCATTGATTTCAGCAAGTTTGTCTCATTTAAGACAGGGGAAGTGAGTAGGGTGAGATCTTGACTGGATCCATGATGTGGTGATGCCTTGCTAATGGTCAGATTTCTAGGATTATATTGTATTGTTGTAGATGTGGGGGCAAGGGTAGCAGAGGGTAGTATGTGAGCTGTAGTAGGGGTGTAAATGAGTCGAGCTGAGCCTAAGGTTGCTGAAGCTTGGTTTGAAAATGTAAAAGCTTATTCAAGCTCGACTCGTGAAATAAATTTATCACGCTTGAACACATTGTTAGGTTTGTTACGCTTTTCAAATCAAGTATGAGCATCATATTATTCGGCTTGGCTTGACTCATTTACACCCCTAGGCCCGGTACGGAAGTCAAAGCGTAATGCTTGGCATACTGCGCCTATTTATCTTGTCTCTTCAAGTGTTGAGGGAGTATAATAAGAGGTGCTTTGAATACATGAACACTACATTGCACATGGAGCGTAATAAGAGGTGCTTTGTAGATACGAAGGCTGCATTGCACATAGGGGTGGCAATTTTAAAAACGACACGAAAAAACGACATGGAACGACACGAAATTGACCAGAAATTGACACGATATGTCGTGTTCGTGTCGTGTTTTTTTAACACGAAGTCATGTCGCGTCGTGTTCGTGTCTGAATTATGAGCCGTGTTGTGTCGTGCCGTGTTGTTTTTTATTCGGGTCGTGTTCGTGTTCGAAAAAACCTTGCCGTGTCGGCCCGAAACATGACCCGTTGACCCGAATTGCCACCCCTAATTGCACATGACTCAGACAATGATGTTATCTTTGATGTATCTACGGTGTAGAGCTAGGATATTTTTTGTCTCGTGTAGAGCTTTTGAATGAGCTTCGCTTAGGGGTCTGAGTTTGTGGTGGTCCCTTTGTTTTTATGTCAAGTGTCCTATTCTGAGGCTCATTTCTAGATTTTTATGTACTAGTATACCCGGTATACGTGCTCTTCCCCTAGGCGGGTGTTTAATGCAGTTTCATATTTATTAAAATAAAATAAAATATTGGAATAACTAGTAAGAGAGGGGCAAAAAATTGTGATGAAGGTAAGCTTTGGGTGTTAGTGGCATAGGGGTGGCGATCATGTCGTTAAATGGGTTTGACATAATTTTGATCATGGCTCAAAGTATTGGTTGAGTTAACTCGGGTTCGGTTGAGTTGACTCGGTCTCTATTGTCACCGAACTGAGTCAATTCATGAGTTGTAAATTAGACCAAACTAGAGTAACTTGCTCTAAATATTGGCATCGCGGTTGAGATATCGGAGAAGCCGACGAGATAAATCGATATTTTGGAGAACTCGGCATAGCCCAATGGCGCTGACTGATGTGAATGAGATGGAATCAAACGCTATCGTGGACCTTCCACATGTATTCGATTGACCATCATATGTTTATTGTTTGCGATGAAAGATTTCAGCGACGAATTGATGCTGTGACGACGACCCCTTGATTTAAACTATGATGCTGTAAAGAACAATAGAGGTGAACTGGGGAGACTGGAAGCAGAACAATGCTTCCGGTATTATTTGTTTTGTTTATACTGTTTTGTAACTTGATGGGCTTGGTCAATGAAGAGTGCGTAATTGCTAAATTTGTCTCCAAGGTTCTACTTTCTAGAAACATTGAATATAAGCCATAGCCCTGAGGCTCGCCAAGCCTGCCCAATAAAAAAATAGGGTTTGGGTAAGGTGAATAGGCCCGCAAAGCGGGCTTGGCAAAATTTGATAGGCTCGATTTTTTTTCGGGCGGGTTGGGCATGAATTCTTAAGCCCAATGAGGCCCGACCCGACCCGACCTGAGGCTCGAGAATTATATATATATATATATATATATATATATATATATATATATAATGTGTGTGTGTGTGTAATAATTTATTATTAAAGACTACAAAGTTATAAATAAATATATAAAGTGGGTAACTTTTATAAATATAAAAACGTATACCAAGCCTTTTTATGTAGAGTGGGGAACTTTATATATAGAATTTGTAATATATAAAGTTTAAAACATGTTTTTAATTAAAATAATAGATTTTTTGATTAAAAAAAAGTAGTAACCGGGCTTGGCCAATGGGATTGGGTAAAGCGCTTTCAAATCTGGGCGGGCTTGGGATTACATAATAAGGCTCGATCCGTGCCCGAGCGGGCTTGTGATAGCTCATAATTTTATAAGCCCGGCCCGAGCCCGCCCGAACCTGTCCAGGCCTGACCCATGGCCACCCCTTTGTGTTGTTTAATTATTTAATTGATAGTTGTTGGTTACATCAGTTGTTGTCTAGTAACAAGTAGCGGTGGCCATGGGCCGGGCCCGGTCCGGCTGGGGCCGGGCTTATAAAATTATGAGTTATTCCAAGCCCGCTTGGGCCCGGATCGGGCCTTATTATGTAATCCCAAGCCCGCTCAGATTTAAAAGCTCTTTATCCACGCCCGTTGGCCAAGCCCGGTTACTGTTTTGTTTTAATCAAAAAATCTATTTTTTTTAATTAAAAACATGTTTTAAACTTTATATATTACAAATTCTATATATAAAGTTCCCCACTCTACATAAAAAGACTTGATATATGTTTTTATTTTTATAAAAGTTACCCACTTTATATATTTATTTATAACTTTGTAGTCTTAAACTTTAATAATAAATTAATACACACACACACACACACACATTATATATATATATATATATTAATATTATATATATAATTCTAGGGCCTCAGGCTGGGCCGGGCCTCATCGGACTTAAGAATTCATGCCCAAGCCTGCTCGAAAAAAAAATCGGGCCTATCAAATTTTGCGGCGAGCGTATTCACCTTATCCAAGCCCTATTTTTTATTGGGCGGGCTTGGCGGGCCTCGGGCCTATGGCCACCTTTAGCACAAACTACTAAATATTTATGCATACCTAATTTAATACACATGAGATAGTACTATTATTTTTATATTATTTTTAATGAAGCATTGGATAGTACTACCTCAATTAATATGCATATAAATAATACATAAAATTCCATTTATAGCATCTACATAAATTTTTACATACTTTACTTGATACTTATCTATAAATTTATATGTAATTCAATTGCATTATAATTCCGTATTATGTATAATTAATTGGCAAGTTTCTCCGCCGCCAATATAGTTAATTGGACAATGCTATGTATAGTAAATGATGATTATGTGCTTATCTATTTCATATTATTTGTATCGAGCTGAAGATTAGGCGCTCGCGTCACATGTCGATGCCGCGACTTTGAACGATGATTTTGATACAAACTTATTTAGGCTCAACCCGAACAATGGATCATGGTGCAAGTATAGGTGAATATAGATGTGGTTATGTCAGGTGGCAGCTATTATGAACATCTTTATGGTTATAAGGGGTGTCGGGTATATATTTTTGCTCATTTTCCTTTGGGCGGAGGTGATTTATGAATGTGGTGGCAGTTGGGGTGACTGGCAGTAGTAACCGTGTTGGTTTGGAATAACTACTAATGGTGGTGTTGAGTAGAGCGTTCATTAGGGGAGGTTGCGGCATGGTAACAGATTGCTGTCTGGTGTTCATAGAATGATGTGATGTTGCTGGCTGGTGTTTATAGAGTGATGTGATGATGTGGTCTTGGTAGTGCTCGACTTCGGTTTTAGATATTGGAGACCGTTATGATAAGCATGTTTAAAACTATGGCTTCTTTGGTCCTTAGAAACCTTTTAGCATTTATTTTACTATACTAGAAATTGGCACATGCAAAATTCTCAGTGCAATGCTTGTTAAGGTTATGGCAAATAGACCTCTCAACGGGTCGTGTTTTGTTGGTTTTATCATGTTCGGGTCTTATCGGGTTCGTGTCTAAACGGGTGACTTTTTTATCGTGTAAAAAAGTTATATTCAAAACTGACCCATTATCTTAACGTGTTGTGTCGTGTTCATCCGTTATTACTCATTATAATAATGAATTATTTTGAATCGTATACAAGTTGACATATTAGCTCATTTTTAAACACAATTAGACCAATTAATTCTGTCATTACTTTCTCATTTAGTAAAATTCGCTACGATTAAATTAACATTAAGCTACATAAACTCTTTATAAGTCCCAATTATATATCTTATTTATTTAAATTAATGGATCTTAACGAATCTTATCGGGTACTAATGGGCTATGAAGCACGGACTCGACACGCAATGAGTGTTTCGACACGACACGTGATTTTTCTAAAAACTAGGATACGACACGCTAGATACGTGTAATATATAATATATATTTAAATATATATAAAAGAAATAAAACAATTTTTTTTTCATAAAATACATTATTAGAGCATTTAACATAATAAAATTAAGAAAATGGACCATACAAAACAATATTCAAATTCAAACACACTTTAACTTTGAAAATCATAAATAAAACATAATCACCATCACATTAGTTGCATTTAACATTCAAACACATTTTTTTTGTTGTTTCTTTTATTTATTTCTTTATTTTTTTGTTGTTTCTAATCTTATTTTTTTTGCTGTAGTTGCATAAAATAAAGAGGGAGAAACAACAAAGAAAAAAAAGCAAAAAATGAAGAGGTAACAGCAAAAAAAAAAAGAAACAGGGACTAGCGTGTCGGGAGCGTGTCCAACTAAAAAAAAAGAGGACACTCTGGGACTCGCGTGTCCCAGCGTGTCGGGAGAGTGTCGCTTGTCCAACACGTGTCGAACAAGATTCGTCGCCTTCGGGAGAGTGTCAGTGCTTCATTGCTAATGGGTGAAGGGGGGTAACACTAATCCGACCCGTTAACTATCGTGTCTTATCAGGTTGGTACTGATATAACCCAAAACTATTAAAGGTCCACCCATTAACTTATAACTTCGTGTCGTGCCTCATTTTGTCAAGTCTAATAGTAAACCTCAAGTAAAAAGGTCGTACCCCGTGCACAAAGCGCCTGCTTAACTGTAGGGTCTGGGAGAGGCAGATGTCGTCTAGCATGTTGCCCAGATGTTGAGTATGATTGCAAAAGCCAATAGATTTTAGAAGGTTTACAAAGAGAAGATAAATCCATATTTTTTTATAGGTGGTTGAGAGCAGTGAAGGAGTGATGTGGGCAGTTCTGAGAGAGAAACTCAAGCGTTATGGATATTTAAATACCACCTTTTTTTGTCCTTATTTCAAGGTTCTAAAAGGCGCGATGCGTGATCGATGCGTGGAGGCAAGCATCAAGCATTAGGAGTCTATGCGTGAAAAAACGTTTTTTTTAAAATATTTTTTAATTATACCCAGGTTTCTAAAATAATAAAAGCAGAAATATAAGCACAACTTACATAAATATTGGACATAACTTTTGGAGTAAGTAGAAATATGGGACAAAAGTTATTTTATAACAGTTATTTTATAAATATTGGAGTAAGTAAAAAATTACAGCAGTTATAACAGCCCCCCCCCCCCAAAAAAAAAAAACAAATACAACAGTTAAACTAGATATTGCCACACTGCTAGTAGAACTTTTGGCCATTGTGTTTGAATTTTAATTGATATTGATTTCAGCCAAGACCTCATCCACACTATTGGGGAAAGAAACAATTTTATTTCCGTTACTTACATATAATATGAATGCCTTCCCAAAATATGTTCCCATTACTATATAGGCCATCGTACATAACTAACAAAACATTGAAGGTAAAAGAAAGGACATTATTAGTTGAACAAACAAAAAAAATGTGGAAAGAAACAAATCCAACCCGTGGAGAGCATGATTAAAAATGTGGAGACAAATGACAACAAATTTTTACAAAACTGAAAAAAAAAACTTCTAAAGAGGGAGGGGAAGGTCTGTCAGCGTCAGAGAGTTAGGATTGAGGGACGATGGGAGAAGTTAGGGTTCTTGTTTTTTTTCCTTTTGTTTTGTCTGATCGGGGTTTTCTTGGGGGGATTTAGCTTGTTATGTTAGGGTTAGATTAGTATAGTAGATAAGAAACAAAACAAAAAAAAAACTTTTGTATGTTTTTTTACCCAAAACGACGCCATTTTAACTCAAACATAAGAAAAAAATGAATTCAGCAATAAAAATTAAGAAGATAAAATAAAAAAGCGCACCTTATACGCGCCTCACCTCATTGACCTCCTTAAAAAGCGTTTCCCATGCCTTTTCCCATGCCTACCCCTTATGCGCTGCATTTCTAAAAGCATCACGCATAGGTGTGCATTGGCGCTGCCTATACGCGCCTTTTAGAACACTACCTTGTTTCCTTTATACACCCGCATGAAAGAAACTGAATTTTTGCTCTCCCATAGTTATTTGTAATAAATATCAAGGGAGTAAATGGGGTCTTTGTTTGTTTACTCTGCCCATAAGGGTCCGTTTGGTTGACAATGGGCAAAACAGTGGGCAGACAAATTTTGCCTAGGCAAATTTTATCTAGTTTTTTTCACGTGACGCTATCAAACAACCATTAGGCGAAATTAAAGTCAATCCAATTAATTTATTTAAAAGCAGTTTTTATATTATATTCAAAAATGTTAAAAACAGTTTTTACAATATTTTTATATTACGGTTTTTTTAATATTAAAAACAGCTTTCAAAATATTACAAAACAGTTTTTAAATATTTATAACAGTTTTTTTAACAATTTAAAACAGTTTTTAAAATTATTTTTTAAAACTTTAAAACTGTTTTTATAATATATTCACAACAGTTTTTAAAAATGTTAAAAACAGTTTTTACAATATTTTGTCAATACGGTTTTTAAAAAAATTTGTAAAACATTTTCTTAACAATTTTTTCTAATATTAAAAACAGTTTTCAAAACATTACAAAACAGTTTTTAAATATTTATAACAGTTTTTTTAACTATTTAAAACAGTTTTTAAAATTATTTTTTAAAACTTTAAAACTGTTTTTATAATATATTCACAACAGTTTTTAAAAATGTTAAAAACAGTTTTTACAATATTTTGTTAATACGGTTTTTAAAAAAAATTGTAAAACATTTTCTTAACAATTTTTTTGATATTAAAAACAGTTTTTTAAACATTGCAAAACAATTTTAAAATCTTCATAACAGTTTTTTAATTATTTAAAACAGTTTTTAAATTATTTTTTAAAACATTAAAACCGTTTAAGAAGTTGGCAAATTTGTTGACAAATATTTCCCACTCAAATAGGTAAGCAAAATTTGCCCACAGATCGTGCATAGGAGGTATTGTACATTGGCAAATAATGCCTAGGCAAATTGTGCAACCAAATAGCCAAAATGTGGGCAAATTTTCATATTTGCCAATGCCTAGGCAAATTTTGCCAACCAAACGGACCCTAACTTCTTTCTTGATTTGTTCACACTTGGCACCAACGAAACACGGCATATCTATTACTACTACTAAGCTCAACAAAAGCTTTCCTCTGACCTCGTTAAAAAGGTGACGTATTTGTATCAGATATTATTGGTTTCTCTCAGACCTGATATTTTATGTATCTAGAATTTCATGTTTAAGTTCTTAATACTAGTTATTCAACTGTTACTTCTTGGATGCTTTCCAACATGAGAACGAGAAATATTGAAATTCGAGATTAGATTTCTAGCATGCTAAACCGACTGAGTAAAAATTAAATTAAATAATACATTACAAAGTAGTCTAAAGAAAGTAGTACTTTAAGAATTCAGAAGTCATCATAATTTTATGTAGATATATATAATTATGATAAAGAATATGTCGACAAATACACAAGAACATTCATATGGTTGTCATTGTTATTTTTCGTTACTAATTGTATGCCTGTTATTACTAAAATATTATATGGTCAATATTTGGTAACTTATGGAATATCTTTTGAGACAATTTTACTGTTTTATATTATTAATATATGTATATATGTATTAAAAAATATATAATATTAAACCTAGTAATATGGCTTAAAGACATGAGCGGAATGTTCAGAAAAGCCAGTTTAGACCATGCAAAATGAACCTGTTATTATAGTGCAACATTAAGCGGCGGATTTGTTTGGTCTGAATGCTCCTTACGGCAGTTATGTGGGCACTCATTACGCATGTTTGTAGAGCATATAAAGTTGCATAAATGAACAAACAACTCCTTTGCCCTTTATTTCATTGCAGAAAACAAGAGCGAAAAGTCGCACTGGCCGGCGCTAGTTGCCATGTCATTGGTTCACATAAATGGAGGCTACCTTTTTTATTGCTCAACTGATTATCAACATTTGAATTACCAACTCTTTCCCCAAGTCATTCTGAATTACTGGGAAATTTAAAAAATCACTATTCAAGTGCTGCCCATGATCTTAGTTGGACAGGATCTGTTCTATAGGCATTGTACATCATTGAGAGTTATGAAGTACTACCTCAACTCCACTTGGACTTTATTTCTGATTTCTAATTCTGCAGATTTGTGATCTGAGATCCATGTTACTGTAACGTTGTAAAATACATTGAGAAGTTTTTCTTTTGTTTTGGATGTAGATGCTTGTCAGGTTTTTCGTATTAGAAATTCAAAACGAACTAATTTCAGTTGATCCAATTGGTTTTTTGTCTAGTTCTTAGCCAAATAATTATAATATATCTTGCTGATATCTTTATTGTGGTATTTTACAAAATAATGCTACTTTATTTTCAAATTAGAGTGTCACTATTTAAGAGTCAGAATTTTACTAGAGGGGATACCAAGACTCGGTCTCAAACATTAAAATTACTATGACAGGAAAAAACAAAAACAAGAATGGCTTCCTCTAAGGTAGCACTGTCCTAGCTGGTCCGCTTTAAATTGCTCTTGGATCTCCTCTAGTGGACCTATTAACTCCATGTAGCTCAAGTTCTGCAAGCCCAATTTTGCCAAACCATCGGTGCATATATTTCCTTCTCACATAGTGTGAAACACTTTTGTCCCAGTATGTCTAGTAAGTCCTATGCAATCCTCAATAAGGGTACAAACACAGTGGTTTTTCGCATCTGTCTTGGAAATTAAAGACACCGTCATAGACGAGTCTCCACTGTTGTTACTTACTGTCTCCTCTCTTTGATGAGCTTAAAGTCCATGGAAAATTCTCTCTGATTCGGCTTTGAGTGGGGTAACCATTCCCTCCATTTTCCCATAGGAATCGTCCACCCAAGCGCCTTGTTCATTTCTGACTAAAACCCCATAATTTTCATGCGCGGTGTTTTTATCCCAATTGCCATCTGTATTAATCTTCATTGTACCCACAACAGGAAAATTTCAAGTTATTAGTAAAGAATTTTGATCCCTCAATTGTGTAGGCTTTGTTGGAGAAGCTTGTACAATATCTTTAGCAAACTCCCAACTCAATTTAGCCACCACATGTGAGGGAATATCAAATTTATCAAAATTCATTCTATTTCTTGCTTTTCAAACATTCCACAAAGTCGATAAAAAGATCACACACCAACACGAACCTTTGTATTTTTTATTTTCTTTAATCAAATTGTTGTCCACATACTCGAAAAAGTTGAGATTCATGCCTTCTAGCCATTTCTTGAGGGAAATAAAATTGAGCCAAATGGTCTTTTGATTTTTCTTATGTATGAAGGTGGAGTTTGGATAACAATATCGAGTGTAGTTTTTTTTTGGTGTTTAGGAAAAAATAAAAACAAGAACGACTTCCTCTAAGGTAACACTGTCCTAGCTGGTCTGCTTTAAACTGCTCTTGGATCTCCTCCAGTGGACCTACCAACTCCACGTAGCTCATGTTCTACAAGCCCAATCTTGCCAAACCATCGGCGCATTTATTTCCTTCCCTTATGTTGTGAATCACTTTTGTCCCGGTATCTCTAGCGAGTCCTATGCAATCCTTAACAAGGGTACAAAAATGGTGGTTCTTTGCATCTGCCTTGGAAATTAAAGACACCACCATAGAGGAGTCTGTCTCCACTGTTGTTCCTTACCATCTCCTCTCTTTGATGAGCTTAAGTCCATGGAAAATTCTCTCTGATTCGGTTTTGAGTGGTGTAACCTTTCCTACCATTTTCCATAGAAACTGGCACCCAAGCACTTTGTTCGTTTCTCACTAAACCCCCATCATTTTTGCGCCCGGTGTTTTTATCCCAACTTCCATTCGTATTAGTCTTCATTATACTTACAATTGGAAATTTCGAAGTTATTAATAAAGAATTTTGATCCCTCACCTGTGTAGGCTTCTTTGCAAAAGCTTGTACAATATCTTTAACAAACTCCCAACTAAATTTAGCCACCACATGCGAGGGAATATCAAATTTATCAAAATTCATTATATTTCTTGTTTTCCAAACATTCCACAAAGTCGATAAAAAGATCACATACCAACATAAACCTTCGTATTTTTCATTTTCTTTAATACATTTTGCATTTTTGAGGAACTTTCATCCCCCAAATTTTCTTCCAAACGGTATTTGGGTTAGAGTTTGAGTCACAATCAATGATAGACATATAACAAGACTTATTAGAAAATTTGTCACTAGGGTTAATGGTCCATATAAGTCTATCCTTTCACTCAACGAAATGAGGAAATTGAATATTCGTGATATGATTCGACGTGTCTCTATCACATAAAAGACTGATTTTCCTACTATTTCATTCCCTTTTGGTCGAGATCAGGTCCTTGACTGATATACCATGATTGGTTTCGACTCATCCATAGTATGAATTACCTCATCACCGCACCACTAATCCCTAAACGCTTGGATTTTATCTCCTTTATCAATAACCCACTTCGTATTTTTAGTAAGAACATCCACGACTTTTTGAATACCTTTCCAAATCGGGAAAACATTTCTCTTCGCTGACCAAGTACTCGGGTTGGGATCCTTAGTATATTTATTTTTCATATCATGAGATGCCATCCAAGTTTAGCTATCATAGCGAAATTATTGTCATTACTATTTCTAATGTTCAATCCCCCCCAATACTTGGGTTTACAAATAGTATCCTAATTAATGAGGTGGACCTTTCTAGCTCCATCCTCATCTACCCAAATGAAATCACGATTTATCTTTTCAAGGGTGTTAAGGGCCCCTTTAAGGAATAACACAATTTGCATAATACGAAGGGATAATGGACTTAACAACTTGGACCATGGTAGTTTACTCGCTGAGGATAACGTTTTCATTTTCCAACCCGCCAATATTTTTTTGACCTTCTCCACCACTTTTTTAATATGAAATCTATGAAACCTACTGCGGACTAGGGGGAAGCCAATATAACTCCCTAAGTCTTTAGTAAGACTCATACCACTAGAGAAACTAAGGGCCAAAGCCTCCATTCTAGGTACATTTGATGAAACATAAAGTTTTGATTTGGGAAAACTAATTCTTTGGCCGGAGACCCCACAAAATTCATTTTAGGTATCCATAATGATATCACAATATATTTGGTGATCTTCTGCAAAAAGAATCAAATCATCAATGAAAGATGGTAAATAATGGGACCACCTTTAGAAGCTTTTAAACCCCTCCACTTTTTTCTATGCCCCTTCTCGCTAATAATATTTGAAGGATACTCCATACACATAACAAAGAGATATGGGGAGAGAGGATCTCCCTGTCTTAATCCTCTAGATGAATTAAAACATGGGAGAGGAGTCCCATTCTAAAGAATAGAAGTGGTGATACTTGTAACACTTTTGGTTCAAATTAAACGCATGCAACATTTTTTCAAGAAAATTCTAATTTATTTTACTGTAAGATTTTTCCAAATAAACTTTTAAAATCATACCTCATTCTTGACCTTTTTTCTTTTCAAGAGTATGGATGATTTGTTGGGTTATAATGATATTATCTTTGGTTTGCCTTCCCGGAGAAAACTAGATTGAAAGTATCTTATGACCTTATTTAAAATAGTCTCAATCTATTGAAAATAACTTTGGCAAACATTTTATAAGAGACATTGCAAAGTGTTATAGGTATAAATTGAGTAATATTTTCCTCTTATCAATTTTGGGAATAAGGGTAATGTGGTTGATATTTAGATCGTTTGGAAAAGAGCTATGAATAAATCAATGGTTAATAAAGTGTGCTAAAGATGGGTTTACCACATTTCAAAACTTTTGGTAGAACATAGGTTGCACATCATCCGTACTTGGGGCCTTCCATGGTTTCATATCGAAAGTAGCTTTCTTAATTTCACCAAGGTATATCATCTCGATAAGGATGTTATTATAAACATTGGTGAACTTAATTATTCACATTTATATCAATTTCCATTAGAAAAAGAGATTGAAAATAGTCATTTACATGTTTAGCAACTAAGGAGGGGTTATCCTCCCAATTACCATCAATTATAAGTTTATCAATTTTATTTCATATTCTTTTTATTATGGTAGAGATGTGGTAAAATTTGGTGTTTCTATCACCCTCCGCTAACCATTGGACTTGGGATTTTTGAAGCCACATCTCTTCCTCTTTAATAATATTTATTATACTCAAATATAATTTCTTTTCAAAGAGATCATATTATGAGAGCTTTTAGTTTCTTGAGCAATTGGATTCCTTTTAGCTAAGTTAGAATTCTGTTTTTTTCCCCCTGAAATATGTTTCCAAAAACCTCTTTATTCCAAACCTTTGCCTTATCAGAAAAGTTATTTAAATTGGATGTGAGATCATAATCATTATTCCAATTATTTAGCACAAGATTATCAAAATCTATAGGTAAAACCAACTAGCAAGAGGCGTTGGTAATGTGTCTACCTTCAGTGTTGGCAACAATAGGACCGTGATCCGACATAGTCCTTGGTAGGTTGTCTACATTCTCATCAAGAAGCAATTTTTTTAATGAGATATTTCAAGAATTTAATCTACATTAAATCCTACACAGATTAAGGTTTTTGTCTCCAACTTCATGAGTTTCAATATTTTCATGGTTATTATCAAATCCTAAACTATCATGGATAAAGTATTTGCTGGATCTTAACGAATTAAATCACTTACCTCGAAAATTTGATGTTCGGATCCTTTGGAGTAGATGGTGCGGGAGGTATCCTCTCTTCCCGATCTAACCGGTGGCGGTGATGGTGGTGAAATAGCCTCTAAGCATTGTTTCTCCTTTGGGAACTTCCCTCTCTTCCCCTCTAACTGCCATTGGTGATTTTTGGTTGTGATAATAATAAGAGTCCTAGTGTTGGCTGATATATTAAGTCTAAAATTTGTGGGTTATAATTCCTCAAAAAGTCAAAATGACTAAAATACCCTCCCGGGTTGCCGGTTAGGTCTAAAATCCCCCGAGACCCAAACTAAACCCCCGGCTAGCGTTTTCTGACTATCTCGACCCTTTTGTACACGTTGGCACACTCAAAATGACCATACGGATGATGTAAAAATTATTTACTTTTAAATCCATTTAAATTGGTTCCTGACACGACTGACACCCGCGTCCCAACTTAATTTTCGAAATTGCCGTATTTATAACTCGCGACAATATTAATAAATTCAATAATAATATATTACCATATTCACTCAGTAATATTCAACATTATTATCATAATCAAATACCAACTCTCATCTCGCTAGTATTTAAATTCGGATTAATTTCCAATTATTTATCCCATTTAATTCAATTAATCCCAAAAATAAAATCAATAAAAATACGGGGTATTACAGCGACTAGGTCCAAACCCTAAGGAACAAAGTACTGCTGCTGATCGGGACACTGCTGGCCCTGTCGAAAATCCTGGTCATCCTATCGGTATCCCTCAAATCTAAATTTCTTGGCAGAATTTCCCTGCTAGGAATCTTGCCCATGCTGTTGTGCTTCGCTAATAGTACCCCCACCTACCTTGCCATGCTTGCTGGGCTCACCTCCCCTATTGCTTCCTTTCGTGTGGAAGCGATAATCCTGGCAGTGTAGTAATGCTGCATGGATGACATCAGTATACATCAACAGTGCTGGGTTGCCAATCAAGTGCTGCCTAATCCTCCAGGATAATCCATCTATAAACCTCGCCTTCTTTCGCTCCTTGTTTCTCAACCCATATGGCAAAAATTAGCTAAATGTGTGGACTCCTCCTCATACTCTGCTATGGAGCGATCACCCTGGTTCACCTCACTGAACTTCTTTCGCATCTCAATATCCACTATTGGCGGAAAATACTTGCGGTCAAACTGCACCCAAAACTCAGTAATCGTCATTATATCTCTATCCTTGGAGGTTTTAACTGACTCCCAATACTGTATTACTGCTCCAGCAAGTCTGAAAGTAGCTAACAACTGCTTCTGCGTCTCACTACATTCCACCATGCAGAACTGGCGCTGTATATTTTTCTTCCACTGACATGCCTCAACTACATCAGAGCTACCCTGAAACTCGGGCGGGTGGCCCTTATGAAAAAGATCTCTAACTCTCTGCCAAGTAGATGTCCCTGGCTAGGCCTGGATCTCCGGTGCCACTGGCTGCTGCTGCTGGCGCTGTGGAAAATGAATGGCCATGGCTATCATCGCTACATTGACTACCTGGGCTACTATCTTGGCCACCTGTGCAGTTGTCATCCTCCCTGATGGTGGCTATGGTTGCGAAACCAGTGGTTTCCGATGAGTCTCCCTCTCCTCATCCCTTACTTTTGCTCTAATTGGTCTATCTCTCTTAGGTGACAACTGAAATTTCAAAATGAGTTGTATGAGTTCACCATTAATACATCTATAATAGCTAAAGAACATAAATTCACGTATGTAAAAGGATACAAGAACCTATCATAAGGCTCTACATCAAAGAACGCTAAGCTAAAACGTGAAAAGCCACACAGATACTAAGGACTCTAGAACCCGATGCTCTGAAACCATCTGTGACACCCCGCCTAATTAAATACCAGGTGATCAGTCCTTTATTAAATTAGAAGAGGTTCTCATCTGGTTCATTCTTAGCATCACTATCGAAAACTTTTTAAAACTTACTAACGACTTAGTATTCAAAAAGCTGATGTCAAAATTTTAATATTTTTCTTACATAACAACAACAATATAAATATAATTTAAACCATTCACACAATCAATGAGTCTAAATCAATAATGAATGAATAAATGAATGAATGGCCGAATAAACCATCGACAAAAATCCAAAATCCACTATAATAATCCAACAGAAATAATAAACTGAGTACAAAGTCAGACTGAAATAAAATAGCTGCGGCAACATGCCCAAATGAAATACTGAACGTCATCCTACTCTAGAATGAAGTAATTGAAGTGACTAAGTCCAAACCCTGCAGTCATCCATATCTGCTGCAGCTACGCATCCCTAGAACAGATCATCAAGTTTGACATCCCTTTGGCTGGACACCTGTAAGGACCAAATTTTCAATTGAGTCTTAATGTAGTTTTGACTTATTCTCAGAACAAAACAAAATATGTTTGAGTCATAAATAGATTTTTTATTATCACGATCCCACGAGTTTATGACATATCAAAGATTTATTGAAGATGTTGCGACAAATCTATAAAGATTAAATCATGCCGAAGTTTAATTGGTGCAAATTCTCGTCTTTAAGGTTTAATGTGCATTTCGAATTTCTCTAAGGTATGAATGTTTAATGATTATGGAAATCGGAAATTGTTTATGGATGAGTTATTTAAAGAAAATGTTTAAAAATAGTTTATATGTTTACACATCAGATAAAGGACGGATCAGTGTTGGATTAGAGTTGGCGTACATTAAAACTCTTTGTTTAAAAGTTGGATCAGTTTGGACTCTAATCAACATATCGTTCAAACAACAAACAATATCGTTCGAACGAGATGCACTGTCGTTCGAACGACGTGTCATATCGTTCGAACGAGATTGCATCGACTAGAATTTTTTATTTAAGTCAGATCCCGGTCCTTTTCTCGAGTGTGCAGAGCCAAATATTTTCAGGATATTGTTACATTTTCCTCACAACAGTTTACAAAGGTTTTCATAGTAAAATCATCCTTTGTGTTTAAAGATCCAATTTTTCATATTCATATGCGATAGAGATATTGTGTTTGTATCAATTGGAACTTGTTCAACTATCTTTGAACAACTTGTGATTGCTAGTTTTACGGTAGAGAAGCAACGGACATCGTGTTTGACATCGTAGACGATATAGGCCGTATCGGGGGATATCGATACATTCGTGGAGTCGAGTGTTGTGGGTGAGCATCGTGGAAGATGAAATTTCTTCTTGGGCACTACTGAAGAACGATAGAAGATCAGAAGGAGAGTCAAGACCCGTGGGGATCGAGTCGTTTAGTAAGGCTAATCTATCTTTGTAAAACCACTATTCATAGTGATTGTTTGGCTTGGGCCATCTGAGGTTTTTTTTTCTCGTTTTGGGTTTTTCCTCGTACATCGGCATTATGAGTATTGATTTAATTTACTTCACTTGCTTTAATCACTAGTTGCTTGCTTAGGGTTAAACCAGATAAAACCTGGTTAAGTTAATTTGTTTCACAACTTGGTTTGATAAAATTGAAAAAGATTTTTTTTAAGAGAGAAAGTTGGTTTGCATTCATACTTAACTTAATTCCGGTCAAGCAAAAGTTTTTGTTGAAAGTTATATTTTGGGGACCTACAAATTGGTATGAAAGATAAAAATACTTTTTTATATTGTGTTTGATACCTGTCGCTTGTAAGGATGAATTTTGGAAATTATGATAGTTTTTGCACTCCTATTTTTGATGGCTTTAATTATGCTTATTGGAAAATGCGAATGAAAAATGCTTTAAAATCCATTGATGAGCGTGTATGGTTAGCTGTTGAAAAAGGTTGGTCACCACCTGTTACACGAGAGGGTGAGGTCACTAGTTTGAAACCCATTGAGTCATGAACTGAGACTGAACATAGGCTTGCACAATATAACTCTAAAGTCTGCACGTTATTTCGTCACATGTCACACCTGAAGAGTATAATCGTATCATGACTTATGAAACTTCGTAAGAAGCTTGGTATACACTAGCACTCACTCAAGAGGGCACGAGCACGGTTAGGGCGTCTAAGTTGAAAAATCTCACTACACAATTTGAGATGATTAAAATGTGAGGGAGTGAGACATTTGATGAGTTTTACACTTGGTTGTCCACGATTGTTAATACGGCGTTTAACCTAAGTGAGAAGATTCCCGATAACCGAGTGATTAAGAAAATTTTGAGATCGTTTCCGTGTAGGTTTGATGCAAAAGTGACCGTTATGAATTCCCTTGGTATGCTTAATTTGTCCAAATAGAAGAGATCGTATGAGACATTCAAACCTATGAACTCGACATGTTTACCTCCAAGAAAGTGCCAAAGAAAGAAAAAGGCATTGCTTTGAAAGCCCGGAAGGAAGAAACTAAAGTTTTGAATGATGATTCCGATTCCAACTTTGAGGATGTCGTCTTTTTGGCAAGCAAGTTCAAGAAGTTTCTTCAAATTCATAAGCAATCGAAAGATGCCAAAAAGTTTGAGAAATTCAAGAACAAGGGAGACTCCACACTTAAGGATAAGAGTGAGAAACCTAAGAGAGATGAGTCTGATAGGTGTTTCGAGTGTGAGGGGTATGGTCACAAAGTAGCTGAGTGTCCCACTAGACTTAAGAAAGAGGTCAAGAAATCGATAGCATACAATGCCACCTTAAGTGATGGTGAACCGAAAGAGGGAGAGGATTACCCCCATTGAGTGTAAATTTGTTGCATTTATGGCATGTCATGTGAGCGATGACGATATATCTTTCCCCGAGGATACTCATGTACATGACACTTCCGAGGTTGTTGAGAGTGATTCTCGAAAGGGTGAAGGTGATGAGAGCGAGGATGAGGAGATCGACGTAGGAGAGTTGCAAGTTGGATTTCGAGAGTTATTTGAGGAGACGGTGAAAGTGAAAAAGGAAAACTCAAAATTGCAAGCTAAGTTGAAAGAGCGTGCCATTGAAAATAATGATGCATTAATTGAGGATCTTAGGGCATGGGAGAAGAAGACTAGGGAGAAGCTAGAGTACGTTGAGAAAGAGAGAGACACCTTTAAAAGGAGTTGCTAGAGTTTGAGGAGCCTAGGTGTCTACCGGAGTCTAGGATTAAGGAGTTAGAGGAGATTTTGAGAGAATCGTCTAGAGTTAAGTTTGACTTGGAGGCTAGAAGTGAGAAGTTGGATATGATGCTAGGCACCGTCCAAATTAAGAGAGATAGGGGAGGTATTGGCTTTGATGATCGTGTTGTTCCCATTCCCCCCGCACGTGTGAGAGAGCCACATAGGAATGTTAGAAAAGGTCCACATGTAGGTCACTTTCCATACCATCACTACACTTGCTCGTTTTGTGGTAGGAAAGGTCACATTAGAAAGGTTTGCTATGACCTTAGGAATGCTCCTCGAAAGTTTAGGAAGTTTAGGAATATAATTTCCTCATTTCCCCCCATCCCCATGCGTCGTTACACACCTACTTGGGTTAGGAATTCGAATTTGGTGGCTTTAGGAATAAAACTTCATGCTTCTCATTTGGTTGCACTTGATTCTTCCCATGCTAAATCTAAAGGTTGAGTGTATTACCATGTTTATCTATCTATATTATATTTTCCATTTATTGCATCTTATTCAAAAAATACAAAAAGACTTTGTTTTTGATAATTTTTTTTTGAAAAATATAAAAAAGATTTTGGGTTTTGAAATTTTTTGAAAAAGCCAAAAATATTTTCGATTTTGTTTTTTGTGTCGTGAGTTAACATGTTTAATGTGGCATATTGGTGTGCTTGGATCCCCTTCCTTCCATTATCCATGTGGATAGGATATTTGGTCATTATTATCGATGCTTAGAATGATCTTAACCATTATATTATGGGGTTGTTTCAAAGTTAATATGCGTTTTGATTCGACTTTGTGTATATGCCATGATTGCACACATGCACGAGTTTATATGGATGTTTGACTACTCTTCATATTTGAGTTCGGTGAGACGTTCTTATCTCAATTTTGTCATCTATGCGTAAGTAGACTTAATGAGAGGTGTGCATGTAATAACCGTTTACCGTGAGGATTATATTGAAAAAATGACGAGTGTTCACGGGAAAGGGCTGCGAGAGTGTAAAATTGACTCGTTATGAAAGCCACCGTTTAAAAGAGCCCGAAAAATTAAAAGGCAATAAAAGGAATCATATGCTAAAAATGGGCCAAATTAGTTTAGTTCATTTAAAAGAAAATATGATATATTTGAGGGAGTTTGGATGGATTAAAAATTTAAACGGGTTTGCACAAAGAATCTTATCACTGAAAATTCGTGTCATGATGCTATTGTTTTTAGAATCGTCAAAATTTCGGATTCGTGTGCATGATATTTGTTTAGTTCATTAAGCTCATACTTTAATTGTCACATATGGCTATAATAAAGTTTGATGATAAATTACAATTGATTAGAGCTTCTTGATCGTTTCGATGTGTTGGAATTGTGATTCATTTGTTTTAGTTCCCGCACATACATTCCATCTTCATGTTTACGCACATCGATACTATGTTGGCATGATCTCATATCTGTTTGTTTTGAGTTTTTTACTTTTGCTACTATTTTGTTACTGTTTCGCAGTTTTGAGCCCCTTCCAATTAGAATTTTCACATAATTTTTCCACTGAACAATACTGTTTAATTTTCTGGGGAGACTGTGAAAGTTTGTGAATGTCGTTCTAACGACATTTGTCTTCGTTCGAGCGATGTCGATTCTCGTTCAAACGACATCCCTCACTCGTTCGAACGACATCATGTTTGACTAGTTTTGATTCTGGTTGACTTCTGTTTTAGTATGCTGCTGTTCCGGTTTAATATTTTGGAACTGGGATTCTGTTTATGCAGTATACTTTGATCATTGACATATTTCGCTGCATTGGTTCCTTTATCACACCTGCTTAGAATGATATATTTTTTGTGTGATTCATTATTTGCTAGCTACTGATTTGACCTTGATTGATCATATTTAGCTAGCTGTTTTATGTTTATTTAGCTATTCTTCATGTTGATTTAATCATCTTGGTATATCTCATGCTAGATTTGTTTATCTTTTCACCTAATTGTCTATTCGAGACAAAAAAAAAGGAGAGATGTCTATGATGTTGGGGGAGAATTTTGTGAGTTTTATGTTGTTTTATGTTGACATATTAGTATCATGTTTACTCGCATAACAAATGATTCAGATTTATAGTTTCCTATTAATTTATATCATTCGTTCCTCCATACTTCACTGGGTATTTGTCTGTTTCATGTGTGTAGGTATGCTTAAAGAGATAGGAAATTTCAAGTCTACATCACATTCAGACATTCGAGACAGTTTCGTGCTTGCCAGTCCATTATTGAAGAATATTATCCTGTACCGATGATGTATTTTTCATTTTGGGTTTTATGGGATGGGATTTAGGTGTCATACGACTTGATGGACCGGCTTAGGCATTTCACTGTTATTTTTGTCCCGAAATAGTCAAAGGGGGAGATTTGTAAGGACCACATTTCTAACTGAGTCTTAATGTAGTTTTGACTTATTCTAGGAACAAACCATGTTTGAGTCATAGATAGATTTTTTATTGTCACGATCTCACGAGTCTATCATATATCGAAGATTTATTGAAGACGTTGTGGCAAAGCTACAAAGATTAAATCATGCCCAAGTTTAATTGGTGCAAATTCTCGTCTTCAAGGTTTAATGTGGATTTCGAATTTCTCTAAGGTATGAATGCTTAATGATTATGGAAATCGAAAATTGTTTAAGGATGAATTATTTAAATAAAATGTTTTAAAATGGTTTATTTGTTTACATATCAGATAAAGGACGGATCAGTGTTGGATTAGAGTTGGCATACATTAAAACTCTTTGTTTAAAAATTGGATCAGTTTGGACTCTAATCAACATGTCGTTCAAACAACAAACGATATCGTTTGAACGAGATGCACTGTCGTTCGAACGACGTGTCATATCGCTCGAACGAGATTGCATCGACTGGAATTTTTTATTTAAGTTAGATCCCATTCCTTTTCATGGGTGTGCAAAGCCAAATATTTCAAGGATACTGTTTTGTTTTCTGCACAATAGTTTACAAAGGTTTTCATAGTAAAATCATCCTTTGTGTTTAAAGATCCAATTTTTCATATTCATATGCCATAGATATCTTGTCTTTGTATCAATTGGAACTTGTTGAACCATCTTTGAACAACGTGTGATTGCTGGTTTTGTGGTGGAGAAGCAACGGACATTGTGTTCGACATCGTAGACGATACAGGCCGTATCGGTGGATACCGAGACATTCATGGAGTCGAGTGTTATGGACGAGCATCATAGAAGACATAATTTCTGTGTGGTCACTATTGAAGAAAGGTAGAAGATTAGAAGGAGCTTTAAGACCCGTGGGGATTGAGTCGTTGAGTAAGGCTAACCTGTCTTTGTAAAACCATTGTTCATAGTGATTGCCTGGCTTGGGTCGTCTGAGTTTTTTTCCCCATTTTGGGGTTTTCCTCGTACATCAGCGTTGTGAGTATTGCTTTACTTTCTTTAATAACTAGTTGCCTACTTAGGGTTAAACAAGATAAAATCTGGTTAAGTTAATTTGTTTCACAACTTGGTTTGATAAAATTGAAAAATATTTTTTAAAAGAGAAAGTTGGTTTGCATTCATCCTTAACTTAATTCTGCCCAAGAAAAAGTTTTTGTTAAAGTTATATTTTGGGGACCTACAACACCTAAGAGGTTTTGAATTTTTTTTGCAAGTTTGGGTCAGATCCCAAATCCTTTTGAAAATATTTTGCAAGTGAATTAAATGCAACAATTAAAATGCATGAATTCTCTTCATATTTAAGTTAGTGTCGCACTCACTTGAGGTATTACTCACCCCTAAAATATTGTGCATACCTAACGCTTCTTAGTAACCTTCTTAGTTACACTACCCCATCTAACTAGCCTTATCCAGGACACTCAACTCTAGCCCGAATAATTTGTAGTTTTACTTCACAAGTTATTTATCACATTAACTTCATTAATACTTTTTAATTGCACTATATAACTGTCTCACTAGTTATATACAAGAATTCCTTTTTATTATATGTTATTTGGCCGTATATAAATATCTACACTCTTATATACATACATATATAATACAATTTCACTACATGTATTTTACCCGTATATAAATCTACACCATATATACGTATCATATATCACAAAATTCACACACATGTCGTATATATAACCATCCTTCCGAGTAGACACTCATCGGATGTTTTTTCTAAAATGCTATCATCCTAGGTATACTCATCCACATGGACACCCTGACTAGGTTTGTTCCCCGAATCAGTAAAAATAATAAAACATAACGGAGGCGGTCATAGTTCCCATCGAGAGTGAAATTGAATCACACCTAAAGCGCCTCACCTCTAATAATGGACGCTATGACCTGGGGATTATACTCGTCCTGCTCCTCAATCCAGGGGATTCACCCACATCGCGCAATCTCCTAAGATAGCACTAGAGGGGTATGCATTCCGATAAATATTTTTCACACCAACACAAATATATATATATATATATATATATAATTTAAATACTTCCTGACTTTAACTTAATTAATTAGCACATTAATTAATTTATTATCATGGCGTCACTCAACCAAAATACCCGGACACACTCCCTTGACCCGTAATTTATTTCGGAGAATTTTATCGCTCCAAATTCTATATTTAGTTTTCCCTCCTTTTATCTCCTCATCAATACTTATATATACTCATTCCCTATTATCTCTCGAAACAAAAATAGGACAAATACCTTACTGATGAAACTCCTCTTTTAAAACTCATAGTTATAATTAACCCAGATATCCCTACTGAGATTACTAAACCTCCAAAACTTCTCCTCCAGCCCAAATAGAAAACAGGCCAAATTGGGCATAGCCTAGCTGTGTCGTTCGAATAACCCACCATGTCGTTTGAATGACAGGTGGCGTCGCGCGAACGAGGGCATTGGTCGTTCGAGCGACCTCTGAATTTCTCTCTCTCTCTCTCTCTCTCTCTCTCTGTCTCTCTGTCTCTCTCTCTCTGTCTGTCTCTCTCTTCTTCTTATTCTTCTTCTTCTTCTTCTTCTTCTTCTTCTTCTTCTTCTTCTTCTTCTTCTTCTTCTTCTTCTTCTTCTTCTTCTTCTTCTTCTTCTTCTTCTTCTTCTTCTTCTTCTTCTTCTTCTTCTTCTTCTTCCATTGAAGAACTCAATCTTCCCTTTTCCCAGGTTACTTCATTATAAACCCCAAAATTCTCCTACGAATTTTAATAGATTTAAACTCCCAATATATTATTAACAATCAAACAAAGATAGATTTTCAGATATTCACAATTCATGAATAAATCCCAATTTCATAAAGCCAAAAATCACAAATTTTAATTCCCCTAACAATCCACCTTGTGATATACATCTTTCCTAAAAAACTTATGCACGAGTACTGCATAAATTTAAAACCCAATATTGTATTAACCCAACCCAAAAATAATGGATTTTGTCACACCCACTATGATACGAATCGATTATCACAAATTTAGATTGAAGCAATTTAACCACTCGCTTGTACATAATTGTAGAGTCTGATTCCTTTGATGAAGATGGTGTATTTCTCTCCCAAAAGGCTCCCCAAAGTTAGCCCTCTTTTCTTCTCCGTAGAACTAGATTTTCTCTTTGAGTCGTGTCTGTCAAAACTTCTCTAATTTGGGTTTATAATATCTTTCCTTTAGAGTTTTGTTCACCTCAAAATATTAAATTCATATTTTCTAATGCTATTCCCGAAATTATGCTTGTGGGCCAAGTTAAAATGGCCAAAATACCCCCGTGTGAGCCCGATTATGCCTAAAAATATCCTGAGACCCAATTACTACCCCCGAGTACTATTTTTCGACTATCTCGACCTATCCAAAATCAATCGTGCACTCATAATTGTCATCCAAATTACTTTATAACATTCCTTCAATTTCAACCTCAAAATGCAACACGTGCAAAATCTAAAACTGCTCCGAATTAATTAAACCTCAATTCGCCAAATTATATAAATCCTCCAATTTAAATAATTTCTCCAAATCATAAATTTAAATTTTCCCAAAGTAAATAAGTTATATTTCTCCCCCCAAAATAGTTAAATTCAATCTCCTCAAAATTACGGGTGTTACATTGGGACGACAAATTTAGAGGGTCGATGTTAATTCTGAGGACCTAAAGTTATGACGACCAATTCTGAGGGCCGAGGTCAATTTTGAGTACCTTAAGTCTTGATGACCAATTATGCGGTCTGAGTTCAATTCTAACGACCTTGTGTTGTAGCGATCGATTTTGAGGGTCGAGGTCAATTCTGGAGACCTGTAGTTTTGACGACCAATTCTGAGAGCTCAGGTCAATTATGAGAACCTTAAATTGTGATAACCAATTCTGAGGGCCGAGGTGAATTCCGAGGACGTTAAGTTGTGATGGCCAATTATGAGGACCGAGGTCAATTCTGAGGACCTTAAGCTGTAGCATGGGGTATTGCTCTCTTGGGAAAATTTTAAATTATCATGAGGGTGGAAATTCACTTGTGGTTCCGCTGGAGATTGTGTTGTCTTGAAACTTCACTAGGGGATGTTTAGTTTTGGGATTCCAACTGGAGAATTTTAGTAGACTTGGATACGGGCGCAACATTGGTTCTGCTGTATAGTATCCTAACAATAAGAGTGTAAGATTAAAAAAGATGGGGATTTTGAGCGTTTGCAAGGGGCTTAGTGCTCTAAAAATGATTTTCTTGGGAAAATAATGTCCCATTTTTTTAAAGATGTAGAGGGGGCTTGAAGATAATCTCGGGATTAGAGTTAATCCCCTAGATAATACAACAGACTCAAGGGATTAAGGTAAAGATGCATCTCAAGTGGTACATCTCGGTAAGGGAGCGATGTAGCCCAAAGCGATGCAGCTCAGCAAGGCAGCTCAAGTGAGGTAGTTCAGCGTGGCAGCCCAGAGGGATCTTCCAGCGACGAAGCTGACTGAGAGAGCTCACCCTTTAGTTCTATTGTTTTACTTAGCATTGTTGTATCTATTCATTTATATTGACTATGATTTGTAACGATTATAATGACTTTTTAGTGTGAGGTCGAACGGTACTCGCGAGAGACCAGGCTTGGCAGGGCCTGGGAGAGCTTTCATGCTCTATCGAACAACCTTTTGTGGGAACTTCAGAGGGACTTTGTTTGGAGGATTGAGAAGTGAGGCACCGTTGGGGCTTGTCCTGACCATCTTAGATACACCTGGTAAAACACCAAAAGACTTTGACCATGAAACATTGGACAGGGCATCCTTAAGTTCCATCGGGTGCTAAGTTGTGAACCAAACAACCCTCTACTTAATGTCACATCTACTTAGGTGATGTAACTAAATGGCTAGGCAATGTCAAATCTGTACTTAAGGAAACCACCATGGTATTTGGGGCTGTCAGACAGTTGGTGAGCCACCTCTGTGACGGCATCCCCCTGACACACAGTGGTTCGGCAAAAGGCATGTCATGGCATTTAATGTTTATGACGTGGGGCTAACTAGTACATCAGGAATTTAATATTTTTGACATAAAGTACGAGGGATCTATTTCACATTTATGAATGACCGAGTCATCTCGGGAGTGGTGAGGGGGATATTTAAGGGCCCCAACCACCTTTGAGGAAAGGGAGGTTCTTTTGAGAGTTCAGAAGTTATTGCTAGAGAGAAAAATATATATCAAGAAGAGAGATTTATTACGAACCAGAGTTCACTCACCCACCATTGCCATTTATTACGAAGATTTTAATACTTTACAGAGATCTTTTGAGGGTGGTTGGGGTGTTTGGCTACCTGCCAAGGTGTATCTATGATGCTTGATTCTCTCTCCCTCTGAATGAGTTACCTCTGAGTTTCATTATTATTCTTTGAGTTATACATGATAGTTCTTGTGAGTTCAAACTGAATTTATCTTCACTAAGTTGTGATTGCGTGTCTTGTAGTTAATCAATAGTGCTACTAGTTAGCTTATCATTAATGTACTCAAAAGGGGTTATGCCTATATATAATCTATACTACTCTCTTACATTTGGCGACTCCGCTGGGGAGGTATTCTTTAAAGCAAATAGTATGGCGCAGGATAATGTTAATCTAATACTTAACTTTGATGACATTCAACGCAACGAAGAACAAGCGGTGAGGGAGCTGAAGGCTTCCAGAGATGAAGCTTCTCAAGTGGAGGTACCTCCAGTTCCAATGGTGACATGCATTCCATGGGTGACGCAAGCTTACACGAGCGTCGACTTGGTACCATCTCAATTTAAACTCCTCATGAATAAATTCTATGAGTTTTTGCGAACTCCTGTAGCTTTAACGGTGTTGGGGGGATTTGAGACCAACTCCTTTGTAACGCCAGGGGTATCCACAATGACCCCACCAAGCATAGTTCCAATAAGAACTACCCCAGCAAGCATACCCCCTGTCGTGATTCCAGCGGTGGGAACCCCAGGAGTAACGAAAGTTCCAACTATAGTGGTTATTCCTGCTGCAATGGGCATCCCATCCATGGTCCCTCTGGCCGTTCCTGCAAAGGTATTGGCTATGGAGGAGATGAGAAAATAGATGCAGAAGGAGATACTGAAGTTCATGCAAGCTTCCTTGCAATCTACTGGCGAGGTAGCTTCGGTTTATGACAAATTTAAAATGCCTTAACCTCAGGAATATACCGATGAGCCTTACCCAAAAGATTATATTCCTTCTATCTTTGTAAAGTACACAAGAAAGGGTGGGAACCTTAAGGAGCACATTAAACGCTTCGTTGAACATTTGGGGGCTCATTGCAACAATAAAAAACTCAGGTTAAGAGTGTTTTCCAAATCCTTAACCGATAAGGCATATACCTGGTATTCTCATCTAGCTCCTAAGAGTGTTTCCACGTGGGAGGAGATGCACGTTTTGTTTGTCCAGAAGTTCTTTCTGGAAGAAGACGAGTTCACCCTGACCCAACTGGGGAGAGAGAAGAAATGACCAGGGAAAGATGTGGTGGCGTAAGTCCGAAGGTTCAGGGAAAAGTCCCTCGATGTAAGGGAGGAAGCCAAATAGTCCAATCTTCTGCAGATCTGTGCGGAAGGACTGCTTCCTGAGTACATATTCCAACTGATTAACGAGACATGCGAGGGGACGTTTGCAGCATTACTAAAAGAAGCAAGGAATATCTCTTTGGTGGTACGACCAAACCCAGTGGTGGTGCCCATGATGTTTAGGCAACCGATACAACCTGTAGGAGGAAGGTCTCAGTCCCCATGGGTGGGATATATTGAAAGAAAAGATGGGGGAAACTAGCGAAGAGGGACAACAAGAGAAAGTTTAGGAGAGATAGGGAGGATCCACCACCGTTACCCTGTACAGTAGAGGAGGCTATTAGTTGTTATAACGCCATGGTTTAAGGAGGAACAATGTATGAACCTAAAGGCATCCCCACCGTGGAACCAAATGTGGCGACCAGTACGGATCCCAAGTATTATCGGATCCATCAAAAGATTCAACATCCAACGGGAATTTATTTCACATTAAGGATAATAATTGATAAACATGTAAAGGAAGGGACACTACAAATCCCTCTACAAAATGTTAATGACAACCCACTCTCAGCTCATGGGGCCAATCTGGTGGTAGCCTATGACGATGAGGCAGAAAGAGAAGCGAGGGAGATGACGACAGAGCAGGGGGAGTTCGAAGAGGCTTTGGAGGAGTGTACCAGAGGAATGGCTAATGTGGTGTTAGCTTATGATGAAACAAGTGCCAGGGATATGGAGGATGTACACAACGTTGAAGGTGAGGAAATAGTCCAAAGTTTGGAGTACTATGCGATTTCATGGTCCCCAAAGTTTGCCTAGTTCTTCGATCAGGTGGGAATGCCAAAAGAAAGTAGGTTGGAGATAACTCAAGTAATCCTGGATATTGCGAGGAAGAATGCAGTCCCTTCGCTGAGATGGAAGGGACCCATGGACAGGCTAGTGAGGAAATTTATGTCAGAAATAACGTTCAGCGATGCAGATAGGGCCGTGAGATTTCCTCATAATCGACCGTTATATGTGACTGCTAGCATCAATGGGGTTAGCTTCGCAAGGGCTCTTATGGATGGGGGGAATCCATCAACATCATGCCAATTAACTCTTTCCATGAAGCTAACATCCTAGGAGAAAGATTGGTCCCCATGCCTTTGGTGATTTCAGGTTATGACAACTAGTATTCCAAGTCCATTGGTTATGTGAATGTTGGGATTGTAATGGGAAATCTGAGTTTCCACATCAAGTTCCACATGATAGAGAGTGAAACTTCCTACCCTCTGTTCATAGGAAGAGTGTGGATGCACAATCAAGGACTAGTTCCCTCAACGTATCACCAATGTGCCAAGGCAAATATCAAAGGAACTGATATCACAATACGGGCTACGAAGAGGCCCTTCACTATCAAAGAAGCTCAACTAGTGGATGCAGCATTTTATACGGAGTTAGAAGCGGGCGTCAGAGTCCTAAAGAGAAGAATGGAGAGAGCTTGGGTTACCTCGATCAGAGAAAGGATAGGACTTGTGAACGACCAGAATGATAAAATTACAAGCGGCAGAGGAGTAACAGAAGAAGCCCACCAAGTGGTACCTCGACCTGAATGGACAGGATGCAACCCAGAATGGGCCAGATGGAACACGAGGTCACACGGAAAAGTGTGTTGAGTCGGTTCTCTGAAGGAAGAAGGACAGAGGCTTTAAGGGAAAGGAAAAGAAAGGCAGTTGCAACGGCCAACAGAAAATGCAAGAAGATTATTATTGAGGAAGGGAAGGTTGTTTATCACCTATGATGATGTGAACGGGAAGCCAAAGGAGCTACGACAGAGATCGACGAGGAGTCTGACTCGATATATGAGTGTTTTCTGGTGGATTAATGGGGACAATATATGATGATAGACAATTATAACATACATGAGTTCATGGAGGATGTTATCGAAGAGCCAGACTATATGATGGACCAACCGAAGCCACAAGCATAAAAACTAGAGAAACTGAACTTGGTAAGAGAAGGGGATGAACCAAGGCCCATATTCCTCGCGAAGGATCTCTGTATAGAGAAATGAGATGCTTTGATTGAGCTGATCCAAGAGTTCATAGACGTTTTTGTATGGAAGTATACCGAGATGGAGGGGATAGATGAAGAAGTAAGGTGCCCTAAATTAAACATGATACCTTCATCCATTTCGATCAAGCAAGCAACGAGGACCTACAAGCCTGAGCTGGACTTAAAGATCAAAGAAGAGGTCCAATGCCTGTTGGCAATAAGATTCATCAAACTGATACAACACCCACTCTGGCTGTCTAGCATTATCCTGGTGGGTAAGAAAGACAAGAATCAGACAAGGATATACATGGACTTCAGAGACTCAAATAGGGCTTACCCCAAAGATGAGTTCCCTCTACCCTCCATCGATTGATTGATAGATGCAATGGCTGGACATGAGATGTATAGTTTCATGGATTGGTATGTAGGGTACAACCAGATCAAGATAGACCCCACAAATATAGAGAAGACAACGTTTAGAAACCCATTGGGAAACTTCATGTACAAGGTAATGCCGTTTAGACTCAAAAACGCTGGGGCTACTTATCAGAGAACAATGATGGCCATCATCCATGAATTCTTTCACACATTTATGGAGTTTTATGTGGATGATTTGGTCATCAAAATTGAATAAGGAGTGGTCCCACATGAGAGATTTGAGGAAATTGTTTGCCGGATGTAGGAAGTACAAACTGAAGATGAACCCACTGAAGTGAATTTTTAGAGTAACCAATTGAAAGTTTATAGGATTTGTGGTAGATTGGTAGGGAATACAAATGGATTAAGACAAACAGTGAGCGATCTTGGAAATGCCAAGTCTAAGAACGACGAAGGAGCTTAAGAGTTTCCTCGATAAAGTCTCCTACCTTAGGAGATTTATGCCTGGATTGGCCAAAATAACACACCCGTTGATGCAAATTTTGCGAAAGAACACAAAGTTCAAGTGGGAGGAAGCTCACCAGGAGTCTCTCACCAGGCTGAAGAAGCTGCTCGTTTTACCACAAACTATGATTCCTCCAAAGGCAGGAATACCACTGCAGTTATACTTCACATCCACCATGAGTTCCATTGGAGCTCTGTTAGTACAAGATATTGACATGCAAGAAGGACTAGTCCACTACCTTTATAAAATCATACACGGGCCAGAGGTTTGGTACAGTAGCTTGGAAATGCATTGTTTAGCCTTGGTCTTTATAGCACACAAGCTTAGACATTATATGCCGTCTTTTACAATTCATATTGTAACGAGATATGATCCTATTAAGTTTTTGTTGGCAAGAACTATATTAATTGGTAGGGCATCTAGGTGGTTCCTCATCCTCTCAGAGTATGACTTGAAATACGTGGTCCCTTTTACAATGAAAAGCCAGGCATATGTAGACGTCTTGGCAATCATTCCGTCTGGGATATTTGAGCCACCACGAGAGAGCATTCCAGGAGATGATTTACATGCTAATCACTTAGATGCAAGCGAAGAGGAATGGATGATGCAATTCGATGGATCTTCAGTAGAGAAGAAAGGAGGATCAGGAGTTATTATTTCAAGAGGTATGGAAGAAATTTGTCTTTCCTACAAGTTAGATTTCCCTTGTACCAATAATGAAGCAGAGTATGAGGCATTGGTACTGGGGTTGTTGGAGGCCCTTCGAAGGGGAATTCGTTCACTCTACATAAAGGGTGATTTAAACTTTGTGATTCAACAAGTAAATGGAGAATATGCATTAAAACACCTTAATTTGGCACTTTACTAGACAATCATTCAGAGGCTTATCAAACAGTTCCACCGGACCAAGATCAAGAGGCATCCCCAAATGATGAACCATTATCCAGACGCTTATGCCACCATCACTTAGAAGATGATCATGAGAGACGATGCAACTACAGTCATGATTCAGCAAAGAATAACTCTCTCGGTGGTACAGTCAATTCTACCGATGAAGGATGACTCTGACTGGAGGGGAAAGATTAGAAAGTAATTGAAGTCTGGGGAAGGAGTAATGGAACTAAGAGAATTAGCCCAATACTTTACAAATCAGGGAAACCTCTACTTCAGAAATACGGAAGGATGGCTTTCAAGATGCATCAACCCAGAAGAAGCAGAGCGAAGATTAAAGAAAACACACGAAGAACACTACGAGACAACTGAGATCCCTCTTTACAGAAGAATTCAGAGGGAGGGATACTTCTGGCCTAGAATGAAGCAGGATGGAGTAGAGCTACAACGAAAGTGTGACAAGTGTCAACTGTTCTTCGAGGCTACTTAATGCCATTTTGTTGAAGCTCAATCGGATTGGAGGAAGCCCTATATTGACTTCATTAAAGATGGAGTTGTCTTAATAGAGAATCTTGATGCGATGGGACTCAAAAGAAGGACCCCAAGGTTCTATGTTCAGGAGGGATAACTTTATTGAATAGGGTACTTCAATAGGCCATTGCATTGCATCACAAAGGAGGAAGCAATCGAAGTCCTCAAATAAGATCATAATCCAGCTCACATAGGAGGGGCAAAGTTGTATGATCAGCTGATGACATTGGGCTATTATTGGCCGAAGATGGAGAAAGACTCTGCTGAGTTCGTTTAAAAATGTAAAGCTTGCCAGCTGTATGGAAATATGACCCATGCTCCTTTAATGGATCTACACTCTCTGGCAACATCTTATACTCTTCACACTTGGGCGTTTGACCTAGTCGGGGCAGTACATCCTTCGTCGAGGGGAAAGATCTGGATATTAGTGGAAACAAAGTGATTTACAAAGTGGGCTGAAGCGACACCACTAAGAAGGGAAACAACAGGGGTGGTGAGCAACTTCATCAGAGAATATATCATTTGCCGTTTTGGGATCCCCATGGTCATTCTCTCTGATAATGGAACCCCCTTCGTCTATTCGGAGGTAACAATGCTCATAGACAAAGATTTCATTGTTCATCACACTTCAACGGTGGCTTACCCAAAGGGAAATGGTCAAGCTGAAGGAACTAACAAAATATTGGTTAACATTTTTGCCAAAATAATGGAGGATTTCCCAGAATCATGGGATGATAAAATACCAGATGTATTGTAGGTCTATAAAATAACTACAAGAAAGCCCACAAGATATACCCCATTCTCCCTTGTGAATGGAGCTGAAGCGATTCTCCCGATAAAGTTGAAATTTCCCTGTGCCCGATATGCCTTACGAAGTAGCATGTTCACTCAGAACAAACATGTGAAGTTTGAAGCGTTAGACAAACACAGAGTCAATGCGATGCATCACTTTAAAATGTACACGAGGTAACTCTCTAGGGCGTATGAAAACTTGGTGAGACCAAGGAAGTTCATGGAGGGAGACCTCATTTTGAAGGCAGCAGTAAAGCACATCAGGGGGCTTCCTCTGCCTAAGTTTGCAGTAAATTGGGAGGGACCTTTCATTATAAAGGAGGCTCGTGATTCAGGTTATTTCTTAATTTCTAAGATGGAAGAAGATAAACCATTTAAGATTAACAATAAATGGTTGAAGGTCTATCATGTGTATAGCAAGTAACCTTTAAACATCGATGTATCTAGGTTTTTGCTATGAATGTATATAAAGTCATTGTTTTTCTTATCGAAAGAGGTCTATTTGTTGTAACTAGGGTGAGATGGAAGATGGAAAAGTTGGTATTTTATGCAAACAGTTATAACACAAAGAAGTGAGAAGAAAATAAGACATAACTTCTCTTTTATCCATAAATTAGGAGGTTTTAAACAAATGGGAACTATTGCCCAGGAGTACCTAAGAAGGAAAAATGAAAAATTTATACAAGTATGAGAGAGGTCACCAGCCTAGGAGGAACCACAAGTCTGGAGAAGAGAAATAATCTCTAGGAAAACTTGAGGAAGCTTCTAGGCAGGCTTGCTGAGCGTTGATGGAACTTTCTACCCTTGTTTGAACTTAGGCACGCTCAATGATGAGTTTATCTCGCCTCAGCTTTGATAGAATCAAAGCTTATTCGATATCCTCCACCTCTTTATTAGCAGCTTCAAGTTGAGATGTTAGTTCGAACAGCCTAACTTCCTCAGCTCGTTGAGCATCTCGGTGCTTCTGTAGTAGCTCCCTCTGACTTACCAACTGCTGACTCTTTAAAGTTTTCAAGTGTCCAATCAGCCAGCTAAATTGGAAGCCATCTCGACCCAACTCCTTTAGATATCCCAGGAATTGGTTGAGGAGGGGCCTGATAACATTTTCAGTAGGAGTACTAACGATATCAGCAATAACTATCGCCATACCTTAAAGCCTGTGGCTCATCACCGCAATGTTTGTCCTAAGACAAGCAACAATAAAAGTCTCAGGGTGATGATTTATAATCTGCTCAATTACCAAATGATGGTTGGGAGGCATTTTGGGAGATCGTTAAAGGACCATGAGATAAGATTCATGAGGATCTAGGTTAGGCAGAGGAAGCTCACAACCAGATTCGCTATCGACTGCAGCACCTATCATGGAACCTTGGTCGTTGTGACTAGATTCTTCTAAAATAGCCTGTTCATGATGGGGCGATGCGATGGGCGAAGGGACAAATAGAGGCCTCTCTCTAACTGGAAGGGACGCACTAGCAACCGGGAGACAGATCAAGCAAATAATGAGTTAAGTGAAAAATCTTAACAAGTGTTTATCATTATTAAGTCACCGTTACTGGTGGAGTTTGACGAAAAATCTTAACAAGTGTTTATCATTGTTAAGTCATCGTTACTAGTGGAGTTTGATGAAAAATCTTAACAAGTGTTTATTATTGTTAAGTCACCATTACTGGTGGAGTTTGATGAAAATTTTTAACAAGTGTTTATTGTTGTTAAGTCACCGTTACTAGTGGAGTTTGATGAAAAATCTTAACAATTGTTTATCGTTGTTAAGTCACCGTTACTAGTGGAGTTTGATGAAAAATCATAACAAGCATTTATCGTTGTTAAGTCACCATTACTGGTGAAGTTTGATGAAAAATCTTAACAAGTGTTTATCGTTGTTAAATCACCATTACTGGTGAAGTTTTACAAAAAATCTTAACAAGTGTTTATCGTTGTTAAGTCACCGTTACTGGTGGAGTTTGACGAAAAATATTAACAACTGTTTATTATTGTTAAGTCACCATTACTGGTGGAGTTAAAAATCTTAGCAAGTGGTTTTCATTGCTAAGTCACCGTTATGGGTGAAATTTTATAAAAGGGAAAATCTTAAAAAGTTTTTTCATTATTAAGTCACCGTTACCAGTGGAGTTTGAACTTTGAAAAATGAGACTTTTCTAGATTGTACATTGTTAAGAATAAAGGATAAACAACAAGAAATGAAGAGAAACTAGTGAAGTACCTCAGCAATGGCTGGAGTAAGAATGGGAGTCACCAAAGAGGCTACAACATCGGGAATTGCTGAGGGCATGTTCATCTCCTCAGAAGCCTCAACGTCACCCTTAAGTAGAGGAACCTCAATGTTCAGTAAAGCTCCTGCGCCAATGAAGGGTACTAAGGCCAATATTGGGGTGGCATTGGATGAAGACGTTTGACCTTCCATGGATGCACCCACACTTTTGGTGCCAAAAGAAGCACTATGCTAGGCAGAGGGGTCAACGATGGCTTTAGGGATGGGAAGAGTCCCGATAGACGTTGGTGGGAATAGACGTGGAGAGAACTGCAAAATGAAACTAAGTGTTATAAGTGAGGAATAAATATAGAAGAAAAGAAACATACTTCACATTTAGTTCACCTCAGTAATGTTGCTAAAGAGGGGAACTGCAGTGATGGGTCTTGTCAATACAGATGGAAGAATAATGTTAGCCAATAAAGAAGCCACTTCAATCTGAGGCATCCCAAGAGGTTAAAATTCATCAAAAAAAGAGAAAAAAGATGTCAAACCTAATAGTGTTCAGAATGTGATACCTCTGGAGAACTTTACATAGCTGGAACGATGGGAAGAGGAACCTGGGGCTGGGGTGATAATTCGGAGGAAGCTAGGGGAGCTTCCTATGGCTGAGAGGAAATTCCCACAGATTCAATGGAATCACCCCCTACAGAACCATCCTTTGCACGTTGGGAGGACAAACGACGAGAGTAAGTAAGCCTGATCATGGGGGAATGGAGAGGAGTTACACCGGTCTGAGAGGAACCAAAACGTCCCCCCAAAAAAGGACTCATAGGGGGGCTGGGCCTTTCTTCTTCAGCTTTCTTAACCAAAGTTGCTAAGAGTTAGACATATGAAGTTTGTTAAAAAAAATTATGATGCAAAAAACATACACATGTATACCTCTGATCTAGAGGGAGAATGGGAGGATATCACCATTGGTGAAGAAGGAGGTGAAGCAACAACAGAGGGAGCTGGGGCGAGATGTACATCTGGGGTGAGATGTACATCTGGAGCCCGTTTCTTCTGGGACTTAGTACCCAGAGTCTTTTTCCTCGCACTCGCGGCACTAACACTTTGAGGAACCCTTGAGATCTTCTTCCTCTTTGACCCTGGTTCCGATGGATCTACTAAGATAATGGGGAAGGTATTAGGAGGAGGAACAATGGGAGCATGTCATCGAAACTCAGAATTTATTCGCTCCACCTTAGCTTGAATTTTCTTCCTCAACTCCTCACTCAGAGGAACGGAGGTGATGGGGAATGCCTCCAAAGGATCTTGAGACTGAGGTTGGGACTTAGACTTTGAGGAAGTCCCACTCTTGGTCCCCCTAGTTTTTTTGATTGGTGGTTGGGAAGGTCCTTCGCCAGAATCTGCTTCAGTTAGAACCCCTTAACTAGAGACACCTCCAGAAGGATCAAGCAGTTTGGGTGCCAGGGCTTTCTTAGGCTTTGGAGTAGCAACGGGAATCATGGAACAGTATGATGAAAGCTCAATGGGAGGTTGCTTGAGAGTTTTGGTCAAAGGGAACTCCATTCCCATAACGGAATTGCCTTTTAAACCCAGTTCCTGTGAAGAAAATAAGATAACTGGGGGATATACAGGAGTCCCCTCAATAACTTCAATGATTTAGGCCAGTTGATTTAGCCAATACTTAGTGGAAAATAAATAAGTCATATCTCCTTGCCTGAAGATACTGGGGATGATGACTTTATTAGACATTGTGGAGCTCACCCCCTACGCAACAGTGTAAGTGAAGAGAGAACAAGCCTCGCTGAATGTGACCTTGGGGTGGTTTAGCTGGAAAATGAGGCGAGGAGCCCTTTGGTAAAAAACAAATTGACGGGCACACCGATGGGGGTTGTAATATTCGCATGTGTATCCCCACTCAGTGTAGGATGGTAAGTAACTTGGAGAGAACAAAAGAACCACATCAAGCTAAGGGTCTTCTTCCATAAGGTCCACAGTTGTTGGTCGGATCACCTTTGGCTCATTTTTGAAAAAATCATAAGCATGCAGGATAACTTCCTCTCCATAGGGCCGCATCACAAAATAGTCCCATTTGTCAATAGCAGAGGTTAACTCCTTTCGACTTTGCCTTTTTTGATAAACGTAAGAACGAGGAGGCAAAATTATTTCTCCCGAAGGAGGACGATTGGTTTTAGCTGCTACATCGGGGAAACGAACATAGAGGAAGCCCATCAGAAGTACACAGTTAGAAAAGTTGGCCATGTTATAATGGCTAAGAGACCGTTCCATGTCAAAGTGGGTTCTATCAAGCCATGTATAGAGTGATCCCAAGGCAATTATATCCAGAGGAAGCTTGATACCCCGGGACAAACGAAAGGATATATTGATGAGGTCCCTTCGGAGTTGGTCGTTAGGTTTCCCCATTAAAAGGAGGTAAGAGAGGATGACAAGGATGTACGCAGGTAGTTTTAATGATGTACCTTGACCAGGGGCAACCGGGAAAGAGCTATCCTTAGAAGGATCTTAGAAGAAATAGTTGATAAGGGGAGTGAAGGTGGCTTTATTTGAAGAACCTATGCACCTTCGGCATATACGGTCCAACTCTGAATGGTCAGCATCCTCTTGGGCATCCAAAGCTTCATCAGAATAGGGCTCATGGCCTGTGGCCTCAAGGCCCAGAGGTTCACAAACGTCTTCCAACATTTCGGTGAACTCACCCCATGCAGCAATGAAAGTGTAAGTGGTAATGTTCCAGCGAGACACCAGGATAAGAAGGGCAGCATTGTTCTTTGACAGAGTAAATTCATCGAACCACTTGGCCCAATGAAGCCCAATTTTTTGAGGATGGCAGCATGGGTACTCTACATGTGAGCATTCCAGTAGCAAAGTGAGTAGGACAATCCCCAGGCCATTCGAAGTCAATATGGGACCATGGAAAGTCCCCTTGCTCAAGGCGAAATTGAAGAGTCCTCTCTGGGGGAAAAAGCCCCAATCAACAACATTTTTATCCTCATCACCAAGTACCATGGCATCACACTTGGCGTTAAAAATGCAAGTCTTGCAAAACCCAGAAAAATCATCACCCTTGCCAAAAATGGGGGACCAAAGGTAAAAATGAAGTTGCTCTTGACGAGCGACACTCAAAGAGGTGGCACCCTCAGTAACAGCGACGACAGAAGTGGTGGTTGTAGGGGTGGTAGGTGGATTGTTGGTGGCAGATGCACTAGGGTTCCTTGAAGAAGCCATTGCAGACTAAATTGGGGTATAGAAAGCTTGAAAGAGCTAACAGGTGAATAACAATGGAGTAACCAAAGGTTAAAGATGGTTACAGAAGAAAAAAGGATGAAAGGCTGGACAACAATGGAGTTCTTACGAACTTTCTCTCTCTAAAGTATGCCTGGAGTTTGAAGAAGACGAAGAAAATAGTTAAGTGTTTTGAAAATAGACGTTTGAATTCTTTCAACTCATCTTTTGAGTTTCCCATTAACACACGTGTAAAGTCGCCTATAATCATTCCAATCAGACACATGGCACTTCGAGGAGTGTCTTGACAGTTGAAAAGACAACACCACGTCATTAATAAAGTGACGCATGGGGAATAGAAAGGGATTTCTTCTTAGGCAAGTTTGAGTTTTGGCACCAAAATTTTTGTCAGACATATTTAATTTCTCCCAACGCAGAAACTATCCCAATGGTTCAAAAAGAGAATTCCATAAGTCTCATCGATAGGGGCAATCCTAACGAAAAACCCATTGCCTACAACTATACTCCCAACAGAAAAACGGGAGAATTTCACTTCCTAAGAGTCAAAACGGGTATTTTAGAAAGTCAGCAGGTGTTTTGGGAGAATTCCAAATTAACCAAGGAAGCAAAGATAGAACATTTAAAGCTCAGCCACAGGAAAAAGTGGCGATGCCCCTTCACCAAATTGCCGATAATCCGCAGCACTTCGGTTCAGGTACATCGGGGAGAATTTTACCTTTTCTTGGCAGTAATAATGGCAGAGGCCGTAAAGAAGATAGAGACACCAAGGTTCATTGAATTGAGAAGTTTCGTTCAGACATTTCTTGTTCCCATAACAAATCTCGTCACGAAGGGGTAAACGTAGAGGGGGATTGAAGATAATCTCGAGATTAGAGTTAATCCCCCCAACTAATACACTAGACTCAAGGGATTAAGGCAAAGATGTAGCTCACTAAGGCAACGATGTATCCCAACTGCAAGGCAACTTAAGCAAGGTAGTTCAGGGTTGCAGCCCAGAGGGATCTTCCAGCGAAGAAGCTGATCGAGAGAGCACACCCTTTAGTTCTATTATTTTACTTAGCCTTGTTGTATCTCTTTATTTATATTGAATATTATTTTTAATTATTATAATGATTTTTTAGTGTGTGTTCGAACGGTACTTACGAGAGACTAGGCTTGGCAGGGCCTGGGAGATCTTTCATGCTCTATCGAATGACGTCGCCGTGGGAACTTCGGCGGGACTTGGTTTGGAGTATTGAGAAGTGATGCACCATTAGGGCTTGTAATGACCATATTAGATACACCTGGTAAAATACCAAAATACCCTTACCGTGGAACCTTGGGCAGGGCAGCCTTAAGTTCCATCGGGTGTTGAGTTGTGAACCAAACAACCCTCTACTTAATGTCACATCTACTTTAGGTGATGTCACTAGCCAGATAGGAAATGTCAAATCTACACTCGAGTAAACCACCGTGGTATTTGGGGCTGTCAGAAAGTTGGTGATCCTCCTCTGTGATGATAGCCCCCTGACACACAGTGGTTAGGCAAAAGTCATGTCTTGGCATTTAATGTTTATGACGTGGAGCTAACCAGTACATCAGGCATTTAATGTTTGTGACATAAAGTATGAGGGATGTCTTTCACATTTATGAATGACTGAGTCATCTCGGGAGTGGTGTGGGGGCTATTTAAGGGCCCCTATCACCTCTGAGGAAAGGGAGGTTCTCTTGAGAGTTCAGAAGTTATTGCTAGAAAGAAAAATATAAATCAGGAAGAGAGATTTATTACGAACTAGAGTTCACTCACCCACCATTGCCATTTATTACGAAACTTTTAATACTTTACAAAGATCTTTTGAAGGTGTTTGGGGTGTTTGGCTTCCTACCAAGGTGTATTTATGATGCTTAATTTTCTCTCCCTCTGAATAAGTTATTATTCTTTGAGTTATACACGAGAGTTCTTATGAGTTCAAACATGATTTTATCTTCACTAAGTTATGATTGCATGTCTTATAATTAATCAATAGTGCTGCTAGTTAACTTATCATTACTGTACTCAAAAGGGGTTACGCCTCCATCTAATCTAAACTACCCTCTTACAAAGGATTTTTGAGAATTTTTTGGGTAATTTATGGAATTTTATGGAATTTTCTGGCATTATTTGCACAAAATTTGAAAGGGGATGTCGATAGGCAGTCTGGGGGAGGGGGGTTCTAATAGCCAATGACACCGACTTCTTAGCTTCCTTGGGTAGAGGAAATGGTGGCTATCAATTGGTATGGGTTGGGGGTTGCTGACTGGCAAGCCCTTTAACCTTCTATAAAAAGGGGGCGATCCCTCCCCATTTTTCACACCTTCAAGTGTCTGAATCTTTCGAATTCTCTCTCTAAAAACCATTCCGTAGTCCCTTTTTATTCAATACTTCAAATGGATAGTTCTTCAAGCGAGGTGTATAATAATGAGTGGCTGGCCATTGATGACTGGGCTAGCTTGGAGTGGCGGTTTAGGGTGCCTTTTTCATTGGGCAATGATTTTTTTTTGATTTGTTTGAGTCTGTGGATGATGAGTGTGTCCTGTTACGTGAAGAACTCTAGTGGTTTCGGGTGAAGAACTCTAGTGGCTAAGTAAGTACGATTACCTTTGGTATTCAAAATTTATTTTTCTTTTTGTTCTTTTGCACTAATGAAGAGTTTTTTTTTCTTGCAGACTGACATAGATCCTTTGAGCATTCAGTCTCGGGGAATGACAGTCCTGAAGGAGGTTTGGGATAAGCTCCCTTCTGTGGAGCCTTGGATGGTTTCAATTGCTAATTTTGGTCGTTTGGCACAGGCTTCAGATGAGACAACGCATTCTACTACGGTGTTATGTGCTCTGGGGGAGAGGTGGTGGGACCCTACCCACACCTTTCATCTTGGCTTTGGGGAGATGACTATTACTCCCATAGATGTTAAGCAGTTGAGGGGGTGGATTACGAGGGTTTCTAGATAGTGGTGGACCGCACATTGAGGGTGACATAGAAGGCAGTGCAGGCGGCGTTGGGGGACGTGAGTAAATCGTGTCGCAGGATTCTATCTGCATTTTTACTTTGAGGGAGATGCTTTTGAGGAGGGTGGACGTGACCGATGGACAACAGGTGAGACAAACAATCTGTTTATTTACTTTGCTTTTGTTGGGAGGCTTTTTAGTGGAGACGAGCGACGACTTGTCCATCTTTGGTTCTTATTTTATTTAAGGGAGATTTATGATGTACAATTGTACAATTTGGGTAGCCTAACTTTGGCATCCATTTATTCTTCTTTGGATGCTTTTAGCCAGTGCTGTCCGCAGATTTTTATGGGGTCCATGTATCTTTTGGAGGTAACTTTGTATTTATTTTTCTTTTCATGCGTTTCCTTGCATTATTATTTTATTCCTTTTGTTGAATCATGTCTTTTGCAGACGTGGTTTCATAAGGTGCTTGGTCACAATGAAGGGTCGATGGCCCTAATGTATGAGGACTTAAGGGACTTCTGTCGGATGTTCTAGTGGCAGAAGTCCAACCGGCGATCGAACCAGTCTTTATCTTTGGCGGACGTGCGACGTGTTCTAAATGCCCTGGCGAGTGACCAGGTTATATTTTGTCTTTTTTGAGTTCTTTATTTTCATCTTCATTTCTTAATTAGATACTAAGTCTCTTTTTGGGATTGCAGGTGACCTTCAATCCCTATAGGTTGACTCCACGGGATACGGGAGTGATGGCCTACATGCGTAAATGCGGCGATTGATTGTGCGTGAGTTTGGGTATTTCTGGTACCTAGGACAGAGTGCGATGAGCCAGATTATGGTGGAGGAGGTGGTGGTCCCACCGTCGGCACCCCCAATGTTCATGACACAGGTAAGAGAGATGTTAGGCGATGCTCCGGCGATAACGATGATCGGCATGCCCTATACGCTCTGCATGGATACAGTGGCGAGCTATGATTATCTAGATTTTGTGGCGAGATGGTTGATGCCCTCCTGTATCTATGACGTGGAGAACATGCCTCCACCCGCCATGGCTTCAAGTAGGGGTACTAGAGCGCTGGTGGGATCAACCCATAATACAGGTTATGGCACATCAGTAGCAACGACGGTAGAGGAGGATCCAATCCTTCAGGTTACCAACCCTTCCTATAATTTTTAACTGAGTAGCGGGCAGTCACTAAGCGTGTTGCACTGTCCGAATGCATCCGTGTTTGGGTTGATGGGGCTTAGGGATGAGGCCCTTCGGCCTGACATATATCCTTTCTCTTTCTCTTTTATGTTGATTTTTCTTTGCGCTTTATGGGCTGATTTGTCCTTTTTATTGCTTTTTTCTTGCAGTATGTTCAGGTGCTGACCAACTCGCTAAGGGATATCAAGAACTGGATGGCCTCCATGTCTAATTATATCAATAAGTCGGTTCCTTCCTATTTTGTACCTCTTATCACCTCAGATGAGGGTTCGGGTTCTAGGAGAGAATGATCCATCGCTTGTCAATGGGGAAAGTGCGTCCGTCGCGGAGATTGAGGTTTTGAGAGGGAAAGTTGAGGATTCGGGCAAAGTCCCATTGTATTTTTTATTTTTCTTTTCTATTCGTAAAATGTACCATACTGAAGCAAAAATATATATGAAAAATATGCATTTTTTTAGGTTTTTCTTGATTTAGTGACTTATCCTATATGCACTTTTAATTCTCTACTGAGATTGATTTTTTGACGCAAAGACATAGATAAATATGGAAATAATAATGAAAGGAAAAATGTTTATTATTTTTAGAAAAGGTGAGTAAAAGTAATTAACTCAGGGAAAATATTTTTGATTAAGAATTTATTTTGAGAATGAAAATGATTTTTTGAGGAGAATAAAATTGAGAAAAGATTAATTGAAAAGGAATGGCCCTGGGGAAAATTTTCAAAATAAGGATTTTTTTTTCTTTTGGAAATCGATTTTGATAAAAAATGGAAGGATATGATTTTCCAAAATAAGGGGGTTGTCGATTAGAATACCCCTTGACCAGTTTATCGGTATGGGTTTCAAGTAAAATCATCCCTAGGCTTTGATTGCACTTTGCTGCACATTAGTGTACTCCTGTAGGGCAGAGAATTAATAGGGGTTCCAGAGTTTTTATATCTTGCCAAGGATTTTGAGTATAAAAGGAGGGGTATGTGATGGTATGGAGTCCATGTGACTATATAATGTGGATTATGATGCCTATAACTTGGAGAGTACTGGTATGTGCAGTTAGTTGGATTTTGCCAGACTTCCTTCTATTTCCCATGGTTACTTCTGTGATAATTTGGGTGGAAAAAATTATGCCTCCTCGCATTACGAACTTCTTCCTAGTGGAGGATCTGACTGAATCATTGCAGATGATGCTGGGCTCCTTGTGGAAGTTCCTTCAGACGTCTACCCATCCATCTATCACAGTTTGTGAAAGGGGCCTGACATGTGTATGGTGACTACCTAAAGTGGTTATGGAAGCGGGTAGTAGAGATAATCATGGAGGAAGATACTGGTCAAAGGTGGTTCGTTGCCATTGACGACATGAAGGAAGGCATCGTGGAATTGCCCAGGCCTATCAGGGTGTACCGCTCCATGCAGGGCATACGAAGCAATAACTAGGAGTGTAATACTTGGGGACAGTGGCGGAGCCAGGATTGTGAGTTAGTGGGTGCGAAACTGTCTGACATACCCCAGGGGTTCGGGGGTGGGAGCCCTAGAGGCAATTTTTTTTGAGTTATTTGTACTATTTTGGGCATAAATCTAGTGCTGAAGAAAATTTCAACAAAAAAAAAACATGCATTAATATTCAATTTCAACACTTAAAACCATTATCAAAATGAAATAGGATAATTATTAAAATGCAACTCTCCTAGACTTCATTTTCTGGAAAAATTGAATGATCTGTTCTGTGTCAATATCATCCAACACGTCTCTTTCGATATATTAATCAAACATAATTAATCTAACATAAATAAGTTGTTTAAAATTAATAGAATTAATGGAAAAGGATTAATCTAACATAAAAATCAGAATATAATCTAACATAAAATTTGTTGGAAAAAGATTAACCCATTGATGTTGAAATTTATTATTGAATTTATTTAATAAATTTATTCAGTAAATTTTTTATCACTTTGTATGATTAATCACTTTGTAAATTTCAGTAATAAATTCAGTAATAAAATCAATGTAATGTAGGAGAAAATTTTCAATTATAATTTTTATCTTGAGTCCGTAATAATTTTCAGTAATAATTTCAGTAAACTAGGGCCGTTCACATTCAGGAATTTTTTATCTTGAACCCGTTAATGTGCTGTAGACTAACAAATATGTAAATGGAGGAGAGAAAGGGGACTTACCTTTTGTTTTGTTCTTGAATGTAGAGATAAGACAAAGCTTTGGTTTGGTTGAAAAACTAGGGCCGGTTGCTGTTGTATATTTATTGACTTAAGTTTCAAAAATTACCAATTTTAACCTTAACATTTAAGTTATTACACACACGTATATATATATATATATATAAAAAAAATTCCCAGAAATTCAGTGCATGTGCCCGCACCCTCTCGATTGTGTGTGGCTCCGCCCCTGCTTGGGGACCTCCGGGGGATAAGAATGATGATGAAGCGAGGCCATCGGGCAATTGACGACAATATTTGTGAATCTAGGATGATTTTTTGCGAAGCTAGTTTTTTTTGGTGTTTTGTGTTTTTTGGGGTTTGGAATAATTTTTTGTGTAGCTTGCTAAGGGTTAGGTTTGTCTAAAGATGACGTAGTCAATGGAAGGGGTGGTTTGTTTAACTCCATTCACTAATACTTCATATAACGACGTTGTATTCTTTAATTAGAAATAAAAATCAATTTTGATCATAATGAGTTTTACATTTGAGAGGACCGCCGTTCTCAGTGGTTTGTACTCTTAATGAGTTTTGAATTTGAATTATCTATACCAATCGCTAAGGAATACATAATCTTTTTATTCATGTAAATGATAAAATGGACCATCGTTCTCAGAGGTTAAAAAAGAGTAGCATTTTGTGAAAAAGAAGGAGGCCGGGCCCATGTATGGCGTATGGGCTTCTTACGTACCTTTGGGGGTTTTGAAAATTTTCATGAGTTTCATTTTGAAAATGAAATGTTTTTAGGAGAATCAGGTCCCACGTAGTTCTGGGTAGGGGAAATGAGGATTGTTTTTATAGTAGAAGGGGGTGAGAAGAGTCGTAGTGTGCCGAGATTTCAGACTAAAGGTAAAATTTCTTGAGACAGTCCAAGTTCACAGGATGCGCCATCTCCAATAGATTGAAATGAGCATATTGAAATTATCATATAATGAAGGATGTATTATAAGTACGGCACCGGTGTCTCAATTGTTAAGTCAACTATAAGGAAATCAACGCACATGAATGACTTTCATTCATTACTTCCTTGGGAAACTTATCCGTTGAGATTTGTGAGCATAGCGGCGCCTCCTCAGAAAATTTTCTTTATGATGTAGAGGCCGCTTCAATTCGGTTTGAATTTCCCTCTGGAGTCACTAATGGGTTCTTTGATCTCCTAAAGGGCAAGGTGTCCTTACTGTACACCACAATCCATGACTTTTAGGTTGAATGATCACGCTATCCGGAAATGGTACCCCTATATATGATACATAGCCTTAAGAATATTTTCATCCAAGAGTGATAGTTCGTCAAAGAGGCTCTGATGCCAGTATTATTCGTTAACTTTACTTTCAAGCATGACTCGCAGGGATGGTATTTTTAGCTCAATGGGTATGACTGCTTCCAGGCCGTACACTAGAGAATAAGGAATATCCATAGTAGACATTCTGATTGATGTACGGTAGACCTAGAGGGCATACGGGATTCAGTCATCCTAATCTTTGCAACTCTCATTCATCTTGCTGATTATGGTTTTGATGCTTTTGTTGGCGGCTTCGACAAAACCAATGGTTTGGGGTCGGTAGGGAGAAGATTTGTATCTCTTGTAAGATGAGGGTTCTTGAAATGATATCAATGTCAAGGGAGGCATAACCCCTTATCAAGATAAATATTAATGCTAAAGAATAATCACTAACCATAATAAATACAACTCACAGGTCATCACATTCGATATGTGAAAAACTTGTATTAAATGTGTTCTTACAACATAAATGCTATAATAATACAATAAACGATAGGGATCCCACAGTTGACTTGGTTGGATGGAGTAGGACCAAACACCTTTAGTGCAATAAAGGCACGAAAGTAACCTTAAACGCAAGTGAGAGCTTAGTAATGACGTTAATGGAGTAAGTGGGATTTGTCTCACAATAAATGTCCTCCCAACGAACTCTCTTATTTTGGGAGTATTTCGGCGCAGTTCTGAGCTAAAAAAGTGTGATCCTGGAATAACATAACTCTGGGGTATTTATAGAAGGTCCAAGTCATTCAAGTGAACTTGACTACATTAAATACACCTGACCTCTTTAATGCTGACAGTCATGCCCAAATAAATGACAAAGATATTGCATTAAATGCGCTAGATATGATATTTTTGCTGGAACAATGTTTGGGATCTTGTAGTTGTGATCGCATTAATTACGATGTGATGTGTAAACTATGAACTTACCATTCTAAGAATATTTTCACTTGAGTGCTATTTTATCGAGTTCCTAAATATCACACGTGATGACGTCAAGGCGTTGGTAAACAGTAACCTACAAAGGATGTGCCTTCACATCACTCAAAAAGGTAGTTCATCGAATTGAAGGTTGCTCGACTGATGATTTCTCTAGAAACTTGTGATCTATATGTGAATATAAAAAGGCTAACATTCTGTATAATTGTTTAGAACTGGGGTCCCTCGAGCAGGCTCTCACCAAAAATGGTACCTAAAGTAATTTTTTTGCCATATTTGTATAGACCAAGGTTTTACCTATGTACCCTAAAGGGGTTAGTGTTTTCCACTTGCTCCCAATCCTTCAAACCCAAACCCTGTGAGATACCTAAGATGAGGTTGCTCCATAGAGCATGTGATCTCTCTCATTCCCTGTCGGACATAGTCCCTCGAGGGTACGAATCAACCTCACGAATATAACATATTGTACTTTATATTCACAATAGAAGCTAAATACAAGTGTATCATAGTTCCTATTACAAGTTCTGTTTTCCATGTTTGTCAACTGTGCTTGATATTTATGAGATATCCTTCGAGTAGCTTCAGTCATGTGTGAGTGACCATCCTTGATCTTTGCTGTGAAGTGTTGGCGTTGCTTAATCAACTTTAAGCCCGGACCTCCCTCTACATATCTGAATCCCATACTCATCGACTAGTTCTGTGACCTCGGACTTGAAGTGGAGTTTGTTATCTGATACTAACTCATGGGACACTCCATATCAGCAAATGATGTTCTTTTTAATGAACTTTGCCACTTTCTTGGCATTCAGCACTGCGTATGACTCGACTTCGACCCATTTGGTTAAGTAATCAATGGCAATCAGGATGAATTCATGACCATTTGAATCTTTGGGAGTAACCTTCCCTATGATGTTAATATTCTGGTGAAGAAGGGCCTTATAGAGGCCATGCTATATAGTTCTCGTAGAGGTAAGTGTTGGAGGTTTGCAAACTACTGGCATTTGAGGAATCTTCGAACGTAAGTAGTTTAATCTTAAACCATAGTGGTCTAATAGTACCCTTGACGGATGATCTTCTTAGCAAGCATATAACCATTCATGTGGGGCTCGCATTCCCCATTGTGGAATTTCTGCATTATTTCTATAATATCATCCCCTTTTATGTAGTGCAAATAGGTTCCATAAAAGTTTCTCTTGAAAAGCATTTTACCACAGATGATATATTAGGCAGCCAATTTGCGAAGGGTCGCATGGTCTTTCTTATTTGCATCTTAGGGATACCTATTGTGTTTGAGGAGGTGCCAAATGTCATAATACCATAACCCAGCCATATCAGAATCTTCCTCTGTGACGAGCTCAATGTGTAGTAATAGGTGGGTACAACTTGTTTCCGAACCAGGAAAGGGGCCATTATTATTCTCTCAGGCATGTTGACCATAGAGGCTAGGGTAGCAAGGGTGTCAGTTAGGTGGATCTTTGCATGAGTTTGGTAATAGAAGGTGGCATCTTTAAATTAGGAGGCCAACTATTCTAGTTGGGTGTGAAAGGGTAGGCGCTTCTCGTCATTGACTTTCCATTTTTGAGGATTTGAGCGACGATGAGGGCAGAGTCTCTATAGAAATCAAGGTGTTTAATAGCTTTCTCGAGGGAGATGTTGAGGCTTACAGCGCATGCCTCATATTCAGTCATGATTTTTCTGTAAGGGAAGTCTAGTTTGATGGCAATGGGTGTGAGATTCATCAGGGGTGATCAGGAGTATCTCAATGCCCTATCCTTTCTTGTTGGCAGTCCATCAAAGAAAATTTTCGATAAAGGTCCCCTTGAGAGGTGTAAAGGGTGTTTTCATCTGAAAATTCAGAGACCCAAACATTTCTCCCTTCCATGGGGTAATTAACAAGGTAGTCGAAGATAGATATCCCTTTTATAGCTTTCTACGTGATGTACACAATATCGAACTCGATTAGAAACATCAACTAGCGGGCCATTTGGCTGGACAAAGCGGGCTTCTCTAGCAATTATTTGATAGGATCCATTCAGGATACTAATCTGATGGAGAAGGCAAGCATGTAATGTCGTAACTTCTGTGTGACCCAGACTAGGGCGACATGTGATTTCTCTAAAGCATTGTAGTTGACTTCATACCTGACCAGTTTTTGATTGGTGTAATAAATGTCTCTTTCCTTACGGGATTCTTCAATGTATTGGTATCACAGAGTCCCTGCTATAGTGTTTGTGACGGTCAAGTATAGGAGGATGGGGAGACTTGGTTGTGGAGGCAATGACACTGGAGGCCGGGTGATTTATCGCTTAATTTAGTCAAAGGCTTCTTGGCAGGAATCTTTCCAGACATTAGTTGAATTCTTTTGGAGAAGTTTGGAAATGGGTCGCAGATATAAGTCATTTGGCTGATGTAATGTAGTTTACCCAGGAATCCTCGGACTTCCTCCTCAGTCCGTGGTTGTAGCATCTCAAGTATGGATTTCAGCTTGGTAGGGTGTTCTTCGATTCCCTTCTTATTGACCATGAATCCTAAGAGTTTTCCTTTTATGATGTCGAAAACAGACTTCAGTGTGTTTAGCCACATATGGTATTATCGCAGTCGCTTGAAGAACTTTCGAAGTGCAGGAATATGATCTTCCCGAGTCTTAAACTTAATAAGCATATCGTATACGTATAATTCGACCTCTTTATGAATAAGGTCATGCAGTATGGTTATGGAAAACCTTTGGTAGGTAGCCCCGACGTTCTTGAGTCTGAATGGCAACACAATATAGTAGAAGGTTCCCCATGGGGTGATGAAGGAAGTTTTCTCTTGACGAACAAATTGAGGGCGTGTCTAGATGTGTTCTCCAAGATCATATTAATGTCTGGTAACATGTATTCGTCCTTTGGGGATGCTTTGTTGAAATCCCGATAATTAACACACATGCAAACTTTTACGGGGATGATGTTGGCAAGCCATGTTGGGTATTTGACTACGCTAATGAAACCCACATTCAACTATTTGAACACTTCTTCTTTGACCTTGAGTGACCATTCGGTGCAGAGTTTCCTTAACTTCTATTTGAACTACTTGCATTTTGGGAATGTTGGGATCTCATGGCATTCAATTTTTGGTTCGTTGCCGGGCATGTCATCATAGGGCCATGCGAAGACATCCACAAAATCTATCAGTAGTTTTTCAAATTACGCATGCTCATGCTCGTTAAGGGTGGATCCTATCTTAATTTGGCACTGATGGCTATTAGAATCGAGATTAATAAAAAATCTCATCATTATTAAGTTTATCGTAGTTATGTTGTTTATTATTCTCCTTATTAAGACCAGTTAAGAATTATTGATTTGCAAAATCATCATCATCAAAGGTTTGATTAGAATCAAGACAATTAATGTAAGGCACAACAAGATACTCAAAATCTTCGTTTATTTCCTTTTTGGGAAAAACAACATTAAAACCTCGACAAAAGAGGTCTTAGTTATATTAACATCAGGAAAAGTAAAAACAATATCAGGTGAAGAGAATTGGATAGGGTAAATAGCAGGGTTAGGTTGAATCTGAGCAGGTTGGACTGGTATGGCATTCCAATTGAGGAGAGGCATGCTAGCAGCTTTGATTTGAGAAAATGGGTTCGATGGCGTGGCATCTGAGAAGATCATGATGAGACTTATCCCTAGTGTTTGCAGGTCGAATGAGTCTTTAAAATCACTTTCCTCGGAGTCCTTAGTAAATATCACAATTTTCTTGATGAGAGGTTGCACTTCATGTTTGCAGTATTCGTCCTAAGAGTTACTATATTGAAAGAATATTTCCAGCCTTGGTTTCATCTTCTTGTCAATACGGTCGTACCACAATTCAGGGAATCCAAAAAAGGGGAAGTCTTAACCCTTCTTGATAAATCTTCCATTCAAAGAGTCTCCTGAAATGGTCTTCTCATCTTCCAAGTTTCTTTTCCTTCGTCATCGGTGGAGTGCTTTGAGTTCATCTAGTGAAGGATTTTAACCCAGGCCACATGGTGGAAGGCCTCCTTCAGGACTATGGGCTCAAGGATCCCTTGCTGGCATCTCCCTAGCCCCATTCCGGGCATAAAGTTCATGTTTTTGAACATCTGAATCACATTAACGTTTCCATGGAGGTTGTGTTCTAGATAGACTCAATCCTTGATGCTATATTTTCAATAATAGATTGCTAGTGCTGACATTGTCTATACTGTTGTCGTTCCCCAAAATGGTGATAACCCATCCTTTGGTGAAGAACTTCAGTTTTTGATAAAGAGAAGAAGATACTCCTCGAATCTTATGGGGCCACGGATGACCAAGGAGTAGATTGAAGCATATAGGTATGTTGATGACTTGGAACTTGGTGATAGTATTGATAGGGCTAGCTCCTAGTATGAGTTATATGGACCCCATTACTTCTCGATGGGTATTATTATAAGCACGTAGAACGACGAAAGTAGGAGTGAGATTATTAACTTTTAGCCCCAAATAGTTGAAGATTATGATAGGACAAACATTGAGAGTAGATCCATTGTCAATAAGTGAAAGTGGGACTGTCTTTCCCAAGACTTCAATAGAGATGTTGAGTCTATAATTATGATTAGGGCCAAACTTCAGTGTCTCTTATTCGAAAAAGGAGAGGATTCTTCGGGAGTAGTGGAAGGATGGATTGTGGTTCCGGTGAAGAGCTTTATCAAGGCATTTTAGCTGAGAGGATATGAAAAGTCCCCATAGGGTGATATTTAATTGGGTCTTCTTGAGTTGGTAAAGGACTTTGATTTCTTTAATGGTCATTTTTGGCAAGGGAAGTTCTTTGGAAACTCCCTTTCCTTTATCGGTTTCGATCACACAAGGAATCAGATCTTTGTAGTGTCTCCCAGACCTGGTCATGTGAATTTCTGAGGCGGGGAAGAATAAGAACCCCGTGGCTTCATCTAACTTGGGCTGAACAAATACTTTATTTATTTCTGCCAACAGGTTTTTAAAGGATATCATTCCACACAGGCTAGATATCGGATTAACTTCTTCCTAACTTGGTTCATTATCTGAGCTGTCAAAATTACCCCCCATCCAGTGACAACTATGTCCTCTTGATTAGAGTAATAAATAAATTCAAAAACCTCAAAAGCTTCATTGTATAGATCTTCCCACTCAGTGGGGAGGTGCAGGAGTGAAGGGACGAACTGTTCCTGAAGCTTCAAAGCGATAACTTCGAAATGCTAAAAATTTCACTTGTTTATCAAAAAAATATGAATCATTATCTATACCAATTCATCGAGACTGATTTTTTCAATAGGTACTACCCATTCATCTGATTCTCGAGCCCACTTTTGGTCTTCCATGAACAAGCTACTGAACTTTCAATAATTAACGGTCATCTCAACGGGTAAATTCAATCCAAACTCTAAGAGTTGGTTCAACACAGCTAGGTAAATCCATGTCTCCCCTCAGATTGGGGGCATCCGAAGGAGTGACGAAGCTTGATCGGTGAAGCCTGTGGGGTGTAGGATAAAATGTGTGCAAACCTTGAGTGGTTTAGGTGAGATTACAGGGATGATGGGTGCTTTGCTGGGCCTGATTTGAGTATATGGGTCAAATTATGGGTCACTTTCTTGAAATATGGGATTTATATGTGCTAGAAGTGGATTGTGAGTGGTATTGGGTTTAGGATTAGCCGGTGGGGTAATGATACCCCAATCACTTAGGCCTTGGATCACATTTCTAATGTGAAAGCGTTGGTTGGTGGTATGACATGTGGTTTGGTGGAAATCACAATGGGCATCAGACTTGTTGTTTTGAGGGAGTGGATTTGGTAATAGGTTGGGGTCCAAAGGTTTGATGGGGTTTTGGCATAACAAGGCCTGGTAGATTTTGGACAGGGGAGCATGGATCTCGGTGTTCTCTTTCTTGGAAGGGTTAGGGAGACTTTTGGGCTCCCAAGAGGTAGAAGATTGTGAGATGTTGTTGATGGTTGAGACTGTAGCACTGACATATTTCTTATATTTTCGGGGGGAGGGGATGAACTTTCCAATCACTTTCTTTAGTTCACATTCCACTTTGGTAATGCCTTACTCAATTTCTGCTCCAGCTTCTCGAAGGGCCCGAAAGTGTGGATACTACTGTCCTCCCATGGATGCTCGAATATGGGTCAAGAAATTCTTCTTCACAATACTGACTTGCTCCTCCTCCGAGGGTCTGTTGGTTATGGTGGAAACTTTCACTCTCCACCTTCCTATGAGTCTACTAACTATTTCCCCAGTGTTTTGCTTAAGAAGCTCTATATCTCGACGCGTAACCTCTAACTACTCATTATACTTGTACTGAGACATGAATTCCCAGGCGACCTCCTCCGAGTTATGAATCCTGGATTCTTCGAGGGAAAGAAACCATATGAGGGAACTTGTAGTTTGAGGTCTTCCTTGACCTTGCTAGTTCTTTTTTTTGATCCACAGGTATCGACATATTAACCCCTGGTTAAGCAAGGTTTAGAATAGGGTTTGAAGATATGTAAGACACGATTTGACTTGTTTCCAGGCTCACGGATGTGGTTCATTTTGAAAAAAATGCGAAATAGCTTGAAAATTCGAGCGGTACACTGACCCAAAATTTTGACAGAGTTTCGCATGGTAACCGATAAACTAAATATGAGTGCCTTAGGTATGAAACCTATAAGAGGTTTATTCACTTGTTGTGTTAGTGGAAGAGTTCCCCCCTTTGGCATGACTTCCACGATATACGTCTTACCTATAAGAGAAATAATTCATCGGTACGTGTGGACAAGCTAATTGATATACATGAGTGTACGTGAATTGCCTTACTATATACCTCGTGGGGATAATTCATGTGAGAGTAATTCTATATACTCGACATACGTGAATAATTTCCTTACTATATAACTCCCATGAGTTCGATCAAGCGGTACAATGCAGGGAGAAGCGTTTGATATACGTTGAAGGTACGAATCCAATGGAAGGTGAGAGTTATATTGCTTAGGATAATTGTGCCCCCCAGGATGGAGATCCATCATAAAGTGACCCACCAGTACGAAACAAACTTTTGGTCAATATTTCCATGCTCTTGGTGATGTAGTGTACACAAATGCATGAGTCTTAATTATCATATTACATAGAGAGTATTTTTTTTTATTTTTATTGGCATAATGAGTAAGGGGAGCACTACACTAATAAGGAATCATATATAAGAATTATGAAAAGAAAATCTAGAATGGAGACTATATTATGCATGGATATATGTGAGTGAATAAGTGACATGGGAATATATACAAGTGAGTATGTGTGGTAGTGAGCCTATACATGGATTAGCTACAAGTGGTGTGTGATATGTGTACGTGAGCATGGAGGTATATACAAGTGTGGGGAGTGTGGGTGTGTGCTAGTGAAGTCAAAGCATGGATATTCTAACTGGTGTGTGAAACATGTGAGTAAAAGTGACGCTAAGTGTAAGACTGTGAAGTGTACATGGAGAGTATATATAAGTATTTGAAGTGTATATATGAGTGAAGCATGATATATACATGAGAAAGATATGCATAAAAAGTAGATGAAAGGGAAAAGGGAACATATAGGTAGGTGCATACGCATACATGCAAAAAAGAATAGCACCCATGCAGCAAATAGAGTTTAGTCCTCTTAAAATGTCCCCAGCGGAGTCGCCACTGTGTCCAACCCCCGGGGGGGGGGGGGGGGATCTGAGGAGGTCTTCCCCCTCTTCTGGCGTGCATGGGGGATTGTGCCCTTTCTCGGGGTGCTAGCTAGCATCGATGTGTGATAATATGTAGAGATGGAGTCACCAACCTATTTCGCACAAATTAGGTAAAAAAAATGTTGTCACCTCGAGAGAATAGCATCAAAGACTATACTTATTGCTTTTGAAACCAAGTAGTTCAAATGTGCATAGACTAAGTTAGGGAATGGCCTTGTGTTAATCTTCTCCAGTTAAACTCTGAGTGTATACATCGGACAAGACACAAGCATGCAAGCATATACAATCCATTAAGAATATATATAATAAAAACAAGGTAACAAATGCGTATGAGGGAGGACTTGAATCTAGGGATTTATCCAAGATGCCTACGTAACCCAAGGGGCATCAAAGTCCACGTAGTTAGAAAATAACATAAGGTGGGGTTTAACCCATAAATCCAAATGTGGGATTTCTCATATATGTGTGCATAGAGATAAACGTGTTTCAAGTGTGAGGATGTGTAGTGAGAAATTCTTCTTTGTATGAAAATATAGTATTTACAAATTCTAATAATAAAGATTTGAGATTAAGGTATATGATGTAATAAAATAAAGTGCTAAAGTAGAAATGAAACAACTAATGCTAAAATATGAGAATTTAAAGACAAGGGTGGAGAATTGGACCTCCTTATGAAGACTTGAAGTGGATCTTGATTGTAAATGCGCTGATCTCACAAAGAGGTGATGGGTGAGATTTTACTAAATGGAGTATGAAAAGGATGTAAGGAATGTGGGAAATGGGCTTTTTAAGAGGGGAACAACTCTAAATTCGAGAGTATGTTCTCTGAATTGTTGAGATGGATGTTCAGGGGTGCTTTTCAAAGTGAGGTCATGGCCTCTATTTATAGGGCCGGGGGGGGGGGGGGGGATGCCTATTGAAAGGGTCTTTGTCCTTCCTATTGGCATAGAACCCCAAACACACTGCCGATAGGCAGGGTCCTAGGGGTTCCATTCAGGAGTCCGAGGCAGATTTTTTGGAGAAACTGTTGTAAAATACGAACCGTAAGTTAGAATCGCTCATGGGGTAGACCATTATAATGGGGATTCAGAGCCCTTTAAGAATCCATTTAGCCATTAGACAAGAAGTTGTCCATTGGACAGGAGGTTTTCAGCGAAAAACGGATCATTCGTCGGAACCATAAGGCCTATTCGCACACAGGACGGACCGTTGGAGAGGGTATTCATTGCTGAAGTTGAAGTATATCCTTTTACAAAGTTTGATTGAACTTTGGCTACTGAACACACAATTTTTTAACTTATGAGAATTTTTTATAAAATTATTTTTGAAAAATACCTTTCTTAGTTATGTATTTATTGTTTAAAAACGGCTTCAAGGTTATTTTTCAAAAGTTCCTTGGATTTATTTTTTGAAGGTTTTTTGAGCTTATCCTTTCACGAGGCTACTAATATATTGTGCATACGATAATGTTTTTCCTCCGTACCCAGGGTCTTTTTTGAGAAGGTGCCTTACTTTCAAACATTGTGTGAACGACGAAGCTAAAAATTCAATTTTTTTTTATTAATGGCCTTATTTTCTCTCAATTTGTATCTTTTACACACTTCTGAATATTCCCTCTGAAGATTTTTTTCGTGTTTGTGAGATTATTTCAGTTCTCTATCTAATTCAGATTCATCTATTTTAATTGAGAGTTTTAAAGTTTTTGAAACCCTATCATGATATCTTCAATTGAAAGTTTATTTGAGATGTTTAAATACACAATTTATCCAAGTTTACATCTATTTCTGATTCTACCCTTGATTTACACTCCAAGATCTAAAATGGTGTCGCAAAGCTGGACAAAAATGCCCTCGAGTCAGGGCCCAAATGGATATTACCCACCGCATTTCCCGATGATGATGCCTTGGTTACCATACTGGGGTCCTCATATTTAAGTCCCACAGAATGCTTCAAAGCTTGGTACACCACCTCCATTCCTCATCACAATAAGGCAGAGAGAAGATGATTAGTAAATATCCTTGAGATCAATCTCTATCTTTGCATATCGGATTCGTACGGCCCACTTTTTGAGACACCACGTTATATTTAATCTTAGGATACGACCTCTCGGCCTCTATGGGACTTCAAGTGGAATGAGAGACACCACCAGCACCTACTGCAATCTCTCTTAAATTCCCTCCCTTACATCGATCCCATGACAAACCTAACTAAAGACCCCATAGAGAACCTGAGGAAAAGACACCCCAAGTCAAAGGGCATCGCCTTCCCCTGCCTGTAGTCTATGCCAAGGTTTAAGAATGTCCAAAGATTACTCTCAAGGTCCTCTAGAAAAATCCGGCCCACCTCATCACCGACACCATGGGAGCAACTATACTAAACAACTGTACCTCTGTCAGATGAATAATATTTGGCCTTTTGAGTATGTCCTATTAAATACCATATCCCGCTCATCCATCTCCCGATGTATCACTCTATAAAGAGGACTTATATGTGATCATCAATTATGTCTTTCTTCATTTTGTTGGCATAATAAATTATGTTTTCTAGTGTTTGCCAGTTTTGTTGAATGTCATGATTATGAATCCAGTGATGGATTAAACCTTACACCTAATAATTATGAATATGTGGATCTAAAATCCTTAAAACACTTGCAAAATTTTTACCAAGGTCGAAATATATGTATGTCTCCCAACGAGGATGACACAATAAGCATAAACTTGGGCACTCCCTCAAACCCCAAAAAACTACAAATAGGGTCCTCTTTTACTGAAAATGAGAAAAAAGAGTTCATCCACTTCATCACTAATTTCGTTGATGTATTCACATGGTCTTATGCCTACATGCCAAGAATTGAACCAACTATCTCTTTATATAAGATATCGACTCTCCCACACGTGAAACCTATGAAATATAGGCTTTGTAAGATGATAATGGTCCTTGAAAGGTAATGAGGAAGTAGAGAAATAACTCAATGTCAAACTCATCCGAGTGGTGGAATACCCGACATGGTTAGCGAACATCGTACCCGTACCCAAATCCAACAGAAAAGTCTAAATGTGCATAAATTACATAGAGCTCAACCTAGCCTACTCACAGAATGATTTCCCTCTACCGCATGTAGACCTATTGGTAGAAAACACAAATAATAACACACTCAAATACTTCGTAGATGGATTCACTGTCTATAACCAGAAAAAGATTCATCCCGAACATAAAAAAAATACCGAATTTATCACCTCACGAGGAAGGTACTATTACACGATCATTCCATTCGATCTTAAATTTTTTGGTGCAACTTACTAAAGAGAACCCGCAACCACTCTTTATGACTTTATATATAAAAAAGTTTAACTCTACGTAGAAGACATGGTCATCAAATCAAAAGATCGTGAGTCACATATTACGATACTCTGGAAATTCTTTAAAAGTATCCACTTTTTCAAAATTAGGATAAATCTTCATAAATGTGTCTTTTTAGTTACCAGTGGGAAAGTCCTTGAGACTTCATTGTCAGTAAAAATGGAATTGAGGTGGAACCTGCTAAGGTCAAAGCCATATAGAAAATGCCACCCCCCAAAATAGAGAAGGAATTCAAAGGGTTCTTGGGCCAAATCCAATTCATAAGTTGGTTCATTAACCTAGTTACCACCATATGCTAACCCATCTTCCAAATACTTATAAAGGACTAACCTAAAGGCTTGAATTTTACGTGCTAGGTATCATTAGAGAAAATGAAGGAGTCCCTCATCCACCTATTTTAATACCTCCCCAGGATGAACAACCTTTGTTACTCTATATGACTAACATACATAAGTGTGGTCTCATCTGGACGACCCACTTTGGAAAAGTCTTCCTTAGGGACATGTCATTGAACATAACTACCATCCACCAGAAGCCCTCACAACTAGTCTCATCCTAAATGGTATCGTTCTCAAAGACCACTCAAGATAGTTCTTAGTAAACATAAGCATGTTAGTATTGGCCGCTATGAGATTCAGTCTCAGAAAACATAAGAGTCGGCTTTAGATGACACCAGAATCCGCCTAAAACGTTATCAAAGTCTCCTTTACCACCTCTCTAGATTAGGAGTCTGGTCTTATATGGCCATCCAATCTCATCTTCCCATCCAAATATGTTACTAAGTTATAATAGTACTTCCACATCTTGTGCACACATGGAAATCATGATAGGGGCATTGTAGACATATCATACTAAAATCCTTATAGAAGATCAAACAACCATATGTGGAGAATATTGTTCATCATTGCTTTTGTGTTCATCTCTACAACTATCATACGCTCATTGGACTTGCTTCCTTCCAGGCATTGAGTGTATGCCTGAGGGGTAATATTACGCACCCACAAGCCTATAAAAAGGACCTCATGTCTCTTTATTCTTTATATGATAATGGTTAACTCTACTGTTACTCTGTGAAGCTATAGAGAGAGATTTAAAAACTTACTACACACCATCCATGGATATTTTCCGTTATTTATAGTGAAACCACTCCCATACTTTACATAGTGGTCGTAGTCTAAGAATGAACCACTTAAACTATTGTGAACCAAGTTTAATCCCTTGGATGATATTCATCATTATCATTTTTGCGCCATCTGTGGGAAGAGGTTGTGCTTTCTTCCTCATCTCAGCTTGAAATTTATATTTATTATCTCTAGTGGTGATTCATGTCTACCACTATTGGAGATGAATAATCATTGAAAGATCTTGAGTTGAGAGGTTCATTAGCTTCTTTATTTCTTCTTATTTCTATTTTTTTTACTTTCTCCTTCACAGTTTCGCCAATTAATTGTGTTTTGTCGGAGATGGCCACCAATCCGTCATCACGACGGGAGTGGTTCCTGCCAACCACTTCAATAGTCTCAGATGGCTGATGTGGTGGTGATAATCAGGTTCCTTGTGGATAGCTGGCAGTAGATGCAATCATAATTTTTAGCCTTCAACCAAGATATTATGAGACGAATCTCCAAGGATTCCACCATTAATCTCATTACTCCAGTCACTAGAGAGTTCGCGCATCCAATAGTCGGGGGACCCCCCATCTCTCGCTAAATAAGTACATCACAACCTTAGGCATAGATAAATAGTCATCCCATGCAGTCTCTGTCTCAGTAAGGGTGTTCAAAAGTACCCAGATAACTTAATATATAAAGAGAAGGATTGCTTGGAGAGATACGAGATGTCAGATACTTCATATCGTTCGAGGGAGACCCCAGCTCCAATTTACCAAGGGACTTGATTCCTTCCAGCCATTAGAAAGGCATCACATTAAACATGCTAAGTAGGGTATTGGACTTTAACCATATTAGCCCAAGAGGTAATGGAAGCTGAGACTATATCCCACACAATGCTGGCGATACATGTGCCATTGGTTGTCCCGTTGACATTCGGTCGAGATGAGACCAATAAAGGGGGAGCATAGAGAAATTAATAACGGACAGAGAATTTTTAACAGGCATCCGACCGATAAAATCGCAACCAAGATGGAAGGAGAGTTAGACAATGTGACTATAGAGGAAAAACCTAGAGAATCTCAATCCAAAGGTAGGAAGATAAGATCAACTACATCATTAAAAGTTGATACCCAAGCCACTGAGGGTTCTCCTTTTGTGCCAAGTATAGTTAGTTATCCAACTCTAGATAAGTTTGAACCTCCAACTGTGACTCCTAGGTATGATGGGAGTAAAAATCCTATTCATCACATGGAGATTTATCAGTCGGCTACCGACATTTATTCCACCTCGGACGAGATGAGGTGTCGAGCTATCTCTGCTATAGTTATTGGTGCTCCACATGTATGGTACACCAACTTTCCAAGAGGATCCATTGAAAATTTTAAGCAGCTAGCGAACAAGTTTATCCATAACTTTTGTTTCGACATAAACCGTCCAAGCATTTTACTCACTGTCTAAATGTTAAATAAGGGAAGAGAGAATTTTTGAGGAACTATATATCTTGATTTAATAAAGAAAAATGGAGGTTGAGGATTATGAAGAGAGAATTACGATGACAACTCTAATTAGTGGGCTTTGGCCAGGGAAACTGTATTGGAATCTCTCTAAATATCCTCCAAAGTCCATAATAGAACTTTTGGCTAAGGTCAGGATAATCATGAACGTGGAGGAGGCTACGACGGATAAGAAATGAGACCAAAAAGAGATCAACAGTAACAAGTCTGGCCAAAGCCGAGATAAAGAAAAAGATAAAGAAGGGAATAAAAGGTCTAATAAAGATAAGTTTGCCAAGTACAATCCTCTAATAGTTAGTCTAGATCTTATTCTAAATGAGATAAAAGACGATAAAGAGATCAAGTGTCCACAAAAGTTGAGATCTCCTCTTCACAAGAGAGTAAAGAGCAAATGGTGTGAGTTCCGTCATGATCATGGCCACACGATAGACCAATGCTTCGCTCTGAAAGACAAGATTGAGAAGTTGTTAAAATATAGGAAGTTGCAAAAGTATGTTGATAATATGGGAGGTAGAGATGATAGCAAAAAGAAATACTCCTCGCCAAAGGATAACCTGCCCCCCCAAAAAGAGATAAAAGTAAACAAAAACAAGCCAGAGTAAGATAATTGTAATGAAGATGACCCAGATCTTCCTGCCAAACATCCTGCAATTAACGGTACCCTTCATATGAATTATTTTGATGTAAAGATGATATATGGAGGAATGGAAGGTGGACGAACTGAACCGACCAATAGGAAGGCTCATGTGATTGAGGCCAAGGTAGGGCGAGGTCGAGAGTAAATTAAGCAAATTGAAGAAAGTCGATATAAAGAGTCTCATAGTAGGATTCTCTAGGTAGGACTTCAAGGTAATTTTAACCCCATAAGATGCTTCTATCATCATCAGCAAATAAGTACACGACTACAACGTGGCTTGTATTCTAGTGGATAGGGGAAGCTCGATAGACATCATGTTTTGTGATTATTTTAAAGGGATAAACCTAAGAAAAAATAGACTCGTCCCATATCATCACCCATTGATGGGGTTTAATAGAGAGAAAGTCCACCCCACGGGAGTGTTTGAAATGGATGTTTACATGGGAACCTGGGCGAGATGTTTGAGCAGGAAGATAAGCTTTTTTATGATGGATGAGAATGTATTCTCGGCCTATAACATAATTTTTGGGAGGGTAACACTCAAGGAATTTGAAGTTGTGCCTTCCGTCACACACCAAATGATGAAATTCTCGACTCCTTATGGAGTAGGGGAAGTGAATAGTGATTAGGTGGAATCACGTGAGTGCTATTTCACCTCGGTGGAAGAGAGGGCGTATTACAAGAGAAAGCTAACCTCGTACAACATTGACACTCTTGACCTAAAAGACGAGAATGAGCTTAAGTGGGGAGAGCCTGTGAAAGAAGTAGAATCCATCATCCTCAATGGCAACGAACCTAAAAACACTGTCCAAATAGGATCATCCTTCAAACCAGAAATAAAGAAGGAGTTGATTAAGTTGTTAAAAAAAAGGCAGAGTGTGTTCGTATGGAGCCATAGTGATATACCTGGGATTGACCCTGAAGTTATTTATCATCGGTTTAACTTAGACGAGAAAGTGAAATTGATAAAACAAAGAATACAAGCCTTTTCCAGAGATAGATATGAAGTTATACAAGAGGAAGTGAAGAAGATGCAGTCTACAAACTCATCAGAGAAGTGCAATACCAGAATGGCTATCCAACATTAACATAGTGCTTAAATAGAACATGAAGTGGCGTATATGTGTAGACTTCACTGATTATAACAAAGCTTGCTCAAAGGACAACTTTCCTTTGACAATAATCGACCAAATGGTAGATGTTACAGCCATCCATGAACTCATGAGTTCCATGGATTCTTACTCTGGGTGCAATCAGATCTCCATATATGAAGGGGATGCTGAGAAGACATCCTTCATAATAGAAAAAAAAATGTACTGCTATAAAATAATATTGTTTGGCCTGAAAAATAATGGAGGTCTATGTGGATGATATGCTAACAAAAATTATGAAGGCCGAGAACTATGTAGATGACCTAAAAATAATGTTTGATACCATGGATTAATATATGATGAAGTTAAATCCAACAAAGTGTGTGTTTGGTGTCAGGTCAGGGAAATTCTTAGGGTTCATCATCAATTAGAGGGGCATTGAAGACAATTCTTTCAAAATAAAGTCACTAATTGCATGAAGACGTCAAGAATGATCAAAGATATTCATAGACTAACAGGTCGAGTTGACACACCGAATATGTTTTTATCGTGGGTAACAAATAAGTGTTTGCTATTTTTCGAGATCTTAAGAAAAATGTTTATTTAGGATAAGGAGTGTGAAAAATCATTTCAGGAATTAAAGGCCTACCTTATCTCACCAATGCTCCCCTCTCGACCCATTCAAGGGGAAAATTGTATTTGTATTTGGCTATTTCAGAGTTGGATATCTGTGCAACAATAGTTAGAGACAATAATGGGGTTTAAAAACCAGTCAGGTAAAATCGATGTCCCAAGTAGCCAATCTTACTTCGAAGGCGTTGAGATAACGTATCCTCATTACATAGGGGACAAACAAGATAACCTTTCATACTCCACCCAGATAAGTTACCATAGGTAGGAAAATCATTTATCGTCCGGATTATAGCTGCATGCATCCAAAAATTTTGTTGACTAGATGCACCATTAGTGAGTATACCGTTTCCCTCAACTCGTGCAACTCATCAACTAAGGGTTACATGTAAACATCAATTTCTTTTCCTGGGGCATTAGGCTCGAGGATAAGTAAATTCATCATGAAAAAGGGATCCTTTATGCAGTTTTAGGGTTCCATGTTTTATGGAATCTGTGGTGATATCATATTTGGTATCACCAGTTTATAGTGGTGAACAACTCAAATAAGAGTACAACAATGGCAATAAGTAGACAAAAAATTGATGTAGAAGGTGGTGAGGCTAAGAAGATTAACACCAGAGATTAAGTGGTTCGGCCAGAGCCAACATCCACTGTGTGTGTGTGTGTGTAACTTTCACTAACAAATGGGCACTAATGTCCTGGTTTACAAGCTTTCTCTCTCTAGAACATAATTTAACAGAGTTTCAGCTTGGGTTTTAGTTACTCGATCCTTTACAAGGAAGAAGATACATGATATATATAGTGCTTATGGGTGTAATGGACCCCCAAACATATTTTTGCATGAATGGTTGGCACTTAGCCAACCCACTGTGGACACCTTTCTGTGACACATGTAGATCATGTTGACAAAATATTCCCTCACGTGAGGGGATGATATAGTCATAACTGTTTTGTCCACGTGTTCATGGTCTTTTTTGTACTCATATATATTCGGACTACTTGATGTCATCCATTAGAACCTCGGCCCGACTGAGTATGATGTTGTTGACTCTGAGATGACTATTGAGCTTGCCATCGTAAGTAGAACCTCGGCTAAACAGGTTAGCTGAGGTTAGGTTACCGAGATCACTCTGGACATCGGCTACCTCAGAGTATGAAACTGTTCCTTATTGAACCCCTTGGACCACTATTGATATCGGCTATCAGTGAGGGCGAGGGTGATGCATATGAGGCCGACCCTTATCAGGACGACCCTTCTTCTGGCAGGTTGGACCCTTATAGTGACTTGGCGTATTGATCAGACGACATTGCTTCTCAGAGTACGAGGGTGTACTTTGGTCATATCAATCACCCCTTAGCCCTTAGCCTTCTGTGTGCAAAGGAGGTTGAGGGGTATATGGACTCAGTTGATGAAAGTATGTTTATAAGTAATTGGTTGCATAAGGGTTGTCATTGGGACACTTGTCACCCTAGCGATTAGCTAGCATCTGCTATAAGCCAAATAAGTTGGCTGTGTGCTTAGGGTTTTGAGGTGACATGATGAGGCACCTTGGAAACCGTGCACAATTATTGCTTTGATATTTAAAATGCCCAATTTTTTCTCTCTCCTTCACTTTGCTTTTCCGCTTTTACTCTCTTTCTTCAAAACAAAAATATTCATAGCTTCCGTCGTTTTCCTACTTCACCACTTGTGAATCTAAGTTACCTCCTGCCTTCCTTTTTTCATTCCCTGCGTGTAGTCCCGCTTAGGTACTGTTCTTTACCCTTAATTTCTCCATTATTGTCTTGTCAGCCCTTTATATGTTTTTTTCGTCATTTTTTACTCTTTCCGGTGACTCTTTCCTCCACTGTTTGAGGGTTTTAGGGATAGGATATTGGTAGCGAGGTAGTCCTTAGGCTTTACCTGGTTGATCGGGCGGTGAAAGTGTGTTCGTGTGAGGACACAATCGTCGTGTGTTTCGCCGCCGCGATACAAAGAAAACCTAAACTACAGCTACACTTGACAAGCAAGCACAGCGGTAAGTCGGGTGTCGTAAGAAATCCACAAGGAGTGAGTAAATTTTAGATGTTAATTGTTTTAATTACTTGAGGAATAAAAGTGTAAAATAAATAAGAAAAGGTAATGGGTGGTTATGGTAATAAAATAAAAAGAGAAGTTAAGATACACAAAAGTAAAGCGAGGATCGGGATCGCATACACGCATTCACGGGCTAAACAACTACTAATTAGAATTTCGGTTCGAAAACATTTAATCGATCATTTTCAATTAAGCATAAACATCACGGAATAAGGAATTTAAGCCAAAGTTGCGAGATTAAACATTTAACGGAAAATGGTCACACGCGGATTAAATTCGGATAATCGCTATAAACACTAACGTTGCATGACAAAGAAAGTTAAACGCATAATAATCCGACTTTAATACGCGAGGTTTCAATTAAATGCAATTTTACGCAAAACCTAGTTTTCGGAGCTCGGGGCCCGAAAATGGCGGAAAACAATCCCGACCCTATTATTCTAGGGGTGCATAATGAATTAACTAAATTAAACTAGAAAAGCAATAAATAAACACAATAAACCTAATTAGAAAGCATGTAAATCTATCTAGAAAGCAAGGAAAGAATGAAAACAAGCTATATTAATGGAAATGGAAGAGAAAAGATCAATCTTACAAAACCACAAGGGTTGTCAATCCAAGAGGAAGAGAAAATGAGCTCTCCAAACCAAAACCCTAACTAAAACTAACCTAAAATCGTTCATATTTCTCTTCAAAATGAAGAGAAAGTGTTATATATCAAATATCCTATGGCAAACTTGTAATAAAAGGGAAGAAAACCAAAAATCTGGAGGGCCGAATCGATTCGGAAATGGTCCGAATCGATTCGGAAACAGGGGAAGTTCATTTCTGCAATTCTGCAGCATTCCGAATCGATTCGGTTTTGGGACGAATCGATTCGCAACCTACAGGTCTGAATTCTGCAGCTTTGTCCTGTTTTACGGAAAATGCCGCCATTTCTTCGTTATAGCTCGGAATGAGGCACGGTCGGAGGCTACGCGAAGATAACTCAGAGGACTACAACATCCAAGAAGACATTGGGCCAAAAAACCAAAATATGAAATGACTAAAATGCCCTTGAATGTGACCTTGAGTGTGAATTTGAAGTAAAAACCATCCTAAAAATTCCATAACTCTTTCGATACAACTCAGAATCATGCACCGTCGGCGGCCACGCGAAGAGAAATCAGAGGGCTTCAACTTCCGTGAAGAGCTCGGGATTCAAACCCGAATGCTGAAATTACTAAAATGCCCCCGAAGCTGCAAAAATCGACGAAACATTTCCGGAAAGCGTCCGAACTTCATACTAAGCATCCAAATACCTACAAAAGCTCAATTAACCCCTGCAAAACATGTTAACATAGAAATCCGAGGTTGTCTGGTTAACGAGCATAAATATAGGGATTAAGATACCCGAGGGGGCTAATAAGGCGTAGGTTAACGGGTGAAATACGCAATATTTGCGTCGTATCACTGGTTATTCTGAGGGTGAGTTAGGCCTTGGTTGTTGATTTATTAGTTTTTCAGTGGGTCTACGGTCACCACCTCCGGTGAGCTTCCCACCATTATTCTTGGTGTTCATATACAACCCTTTCAAATTCCAAGCATTTGATCTTTAATATAGTTGTCAATAATTATTTGTTATTAGTTAGTGTGGTCTTGTATCTCGAATACTAGGACCATTTTATAAACTTGCAGAGGAGTTTCCAAATCTAAGAGAGAAGTGCTTCGACAAAATCTGACAGGTTGAGTTAGCTCAAGCCGAGAGCCGAAAGGCCAAGGCTTTCCCCCTTCGTCCAATTTTTCCACCTCCCTTAGCTATTATATACCCTGAGCCTATCGAGGTTTGTGACCCTATGTCTGAATCATCTTCCACAGACCCTATGTCCACCTCCCCGGCCGAGAGTGTAGACTCATATAAGGAGGCTATGGACTATTCCCCCAAATAAAATGGGGTATTTGAAGATGAGGAGGTTTCTTCATGCGTCTCGTCTTCTAAAGGTGCTGGGCCTTCACCCAATTCTACCTCCATAGAAATTATAGGACCTAGCGTTTCTTTTCCTCCACCTATGGATGCCATTCCCTTGTCGACTGCCACTAGGTCTGAGTTTGCTGAAAGGTTTCCCTCTAGTATCCCTACCAATACCCAAGCCGAGGTTCCTGATGACGACGATGAGGAAGCAGGTGATGTGTACACCTCTATACCTACTGGGTATGGGAGCTCTGTTATTGAGTTTGACCTTTTAGTTTTCAGACACTTGTATGGGATTGGTCCTTCAATATTCCTAAGGAAACCACTGAAGGATAAGAGGACCTTTGATGGTCAAGATCTGCATTTACGAGCATATGTTCAAGTTGGCTTTCCGTCTACCCATCCATCCTATGATTCGATCCATTCTTTCCTACATAAACCTTAATCTTTCCCAATTATCTCCGAATGCATGGAAGGTAATGATCGGAGCCATCATTCACTGGAAGGCTGTTCGCCATGCCGACCTTCCAGTTATAGACTTTATCGATTGTTATACTCCTTCATTTGCTAAGAACAATCTAGGCTATTACCACGTTATAGCCAAAAAATTTGAAAAGAAGATGTTCCTAGTCACTCAGACGGTGCCTGGGAGTTTGGCCCAAACCAGGCTTGTGGAACATCTGAGCCGAGAACCCCTCTGAGATGGTCCAAAGTCTTTCTTTCGGTAAAGGCCGACCCTGGTTTAAGCCAAGACAATTACAATAACTTTATATTGCTTCGTAGTCAGGGCCAGGGTGGTCATCTCGTCTAGTATGAACATTTGATGACACCCCACTACCTTTCCTAAATAGGTTTAGGGGGTGTTCCCCTGGCTGAACTTCGTAAGTTTTGACAATTTATTACAAGTTGTGTCTCATACCTGTAAACGTCTGACTCACTAACTCTGAGACTTTTTCTTTTTGCAAAATGACCAGAGGGTATATCGAATGATCTTTGGGAAATGTCTTCTCCCAACCTCGATAAGCTCCTGGACAGACGAGGTAGTAAGAATGCCCCTCCTCCAACTCAGACTAGGAAGAATATCGACACTACTAAGGCCAATGTTTCTGCTAAGAAGAGAAAATCTCCCGCTGACCCCCTTTCCTCTCGACTAAATAAGACCCAATGCACTGACCGTGCCATCCCAATCTCTACGTATGATGCCTTGGCTACTCGGCTATCTCAGCTGAAGATCAGTGATAGTGTAATTGGACATAGCTTGAAAGGTGCTGATGATATCGGTGGGATACTTACCGTGGAGGACAAGCATTTTCTCCAATCTTTGGGTGTTCTTCTACTAGTGGAGTTTGCTCTACATCGGTCGGTTTAGGTAAATTGATGAACTAGTTCTCTCATTTTTAAGTGTTGTCTCTGCATTTCTGAAAACATCATTACTTATACATCTGATCTTTTTTCTGTAGGGAGTGGTTTCTCTTCACGGCTTGGTCGATTGGACCCTGAAGAAGATGCCTCTGATCCAAAAGGGTAAGGATGCCGAGAAGGTGGAGACTGGGTTGAGAGCCGACCTTGAGAAGGTCGAGAAGGATTTGAAGGAAAAAAAGGACCAGATTAGCCATCTGAAGGAGGAGCAGACCAAGGCTCTGAAAGCCAAAGATGACAACATCCAGGCTATAATAGATGAGGTCGTTAAAACTGCATTAGCCGAGGCTGAGGAAAAGATCATTTCCACCTACAAAACTTCTGATGAGTTTTTAGATTTCGGTTTTGAATTTCTTGAGAGAGGTATCAAGGCTGCTGGCCGATGGGTTGCCCTCAGACATAGTTAATCTGGGAGCTTATCCCTAAAAGACTTTATTGATCTCGACTTCGGTGCTGCTCGTCTTGCGCAGTCTATGAGAAAGGTCAAGAGTGCTGGTGCTGCTCCCATAAAGATGAGCCCTCTTGAGTTTACTGATAATGAAGACGCTGCTAACCTCGAGGACGAGGTTGAAGTCCCCGATGCTGGACTTCCTGTTAATGGGTCGACCTCAGCCAAAGGATAAGTTCATCCCTGAGGACTTCTCTCTGCTTTTGTTTTTGTTTTGTGAAGCTTTGTTGTAACCCCATCTTTTGTCATGAACTACTATGAGACTCTTTGTAACTCACTTATTATTAATGCAAGTTTAGTTCCATTATGCCTTATGTCTACTACTGTCTTCTATCAAGACACTTTATCTCATCATATAATGATGTTTAAAGTCTGAGATCACCAAATTAATGATGTTTCATCTTATAATTCACCAGATTAATGATGTTTAGGGTCTAAGATCACCAAACTAATGATGTTTCATTTCATAAATCACCAAATTAATGATGTTTAGGGTCTGAGATCACCAAACCAATGATGTTTCATCTCATAATTCACCAAACCAATGATGTTTCATCTCATAATTCACCAAACTAACGATGTTTAAGGTCTAAGATCACCAAATTATTGATGTTTCATCTCATTAGTCACCAACTTAATGATGTTTAGGGTCTAAAATCACCAAACTAATGGTGTTTCATCTCATAATTCACCAAACAAATGATGTTTAAGGTCTGAGATCACCAAATTAATGATGTTTCATCTCATAACTCACCAAATTAATGATGCTTAAGGTCTAAGATCACCAAATTAATGATGTTTCACTTCACAACTCACCAAATTAATGATGTTTAGGGTGGGTCATCCTATGCACCCTCCCTCATGTTTTTACGAGTGTATGGAGGGTCATCCCACCCATGCACTATCATCTCAGTCGAGGGGGAGTTCAATTAGCTGATGGTTATTAATGCCATTCGATGTTATTGATAGCCCATGGATGAGGTTGTCCCCCGTCTCGACTATCATATCACTGATATCAGACAACTTTCTTCACCACGAATGATGTTTTGTAGCCTAGGATAAACCAACACAACAAATATCCGAATAGACAAACAATAATATGAGGGAACAATTGGGATATTCTCATTGATATTCACTCTCTTGAGTCTGATACATGTATTACATTATTCACAAAATAAAAATTTATAAGCTCATTGGTAATACTTCTTCATATGATCAACATTCTAGGGGTTTGAGAAAGGTTCTCCTTCAAGGTTCGCCAATCGATAGGTGCTCGAGATAACTTCATCTGTAACTTTATAAGGACCATGCCAATTAGGATGGATCTTGTTGGGTTTCTTCCATGTCTTTTTGAGAACTAGGTCTCCCATAACTATCGACCTTTCTTTCACTCTTTGATTATAGAATCTGGTCATCCTTTGCTGGTACGCAGCTTTCCTAACCTCAACATCTTCTCTTCTTTGCTCAATGAGATCTAAATCAAGTCTTTTCTCATCATCCTTTTGCCCAGGGTCGTAAGTCTGAACCCGATGCGTAGGTATGGTTATCTCCATCGGTGCTACTGCCTCTGAGCCATATGCAAGCATAAACGGTGTCTCCCTAATAGGAATTCTTTCTGTTATTCTATAGGCCCATAGTACAACGTACACTTCTTCAATCCATCTTCTCTTTGCATATTCCAGCTACTTCTTGATCCCATCTATAATCATCCGATTTATTACTTTGGTTTGCCCATTTGCTCAGGGTCGACCTGTAGTGGAGAAGAACTGTTTGATGCCAAACCTTTCATAGTATTTTTCCAGGGAGACATTCTTGAACCGAGTCCCATTATCTGATATTAGGGTGTTGGGCAGACCATATCTACAAATGATGTTCTTCTAGATGAATTGGATGGCCTTACGCTCTGTAATCGTAATCATCAGCTCAACCTCTACCCATTTTAAAAAGTAGTCTATCGCTACGATCAGGTAGCGATTGTTATTCACTGCCCTAGGTAAAGGTCCTACTAGATCAATTCCCCATACTATGAATGGATAGGGAGATGTGATTAAGGTCAGAGGATGATGAGGTTGTTAAGGAATGGCAGCAAATCTTTGACACCTGTCGCATCTCTTGACATGTGCTGCAACATTTTTTGCCAGGGTCGGTCACCAATATCCCTAAGTAATAATCCTCTTCGCTAATGATCTTCCTCCAATATGACTAGATCAATCACCCTGATGTACATCCCTTAGGATATATAGTACCTCAGATGGATGAACACACCTGAGTAAGGGAAGCAGAAACCCCTTCTTGTATAAAATGTCCCCTATGACAGAGAATTTTGTAGCTTTGTACCTCAACTTTCTTCTCTCAGCCTTTGATTTTGACAGCTCCCCCTCCTTGATGTATCTGATAACAGGGTCCATCCATGAAGCTCCTATATTTAAATTCAGATAAGCTTTAGACTCACTATCTTCTTCTTCTATGGTCGATCGAACCAATATTATAATTGGCACTATTCTTCTGATGTCAGTTCTAGTTGCTGAGGCTAGTCTCGCGAGTGCATTAGCTCGACTGTTGTCTAACTGAGGTATCCTCTTCAGCTTCACTTATTTGAAAGTTTTCAACATTGACCTTACCCTTTGCAGATATTTGGCCATTCTCTCATCCTTAGCTTCATACGCTCCTAGGATCTGATTTACCACCAATCTTGAATCACTATGGACTAGGAGCTGGCCAACGTTGAGAGCCCGAGCTAAGGAAAGGCCTGCTATCAGGGCTTCATATTCAGACTCATTATTTGAGGCCTTGAAGTTAAACCTCAAAGCATACTCAATGTCTGTGTCATCCGGAGTCAACACTATCAGTCCAACACCACTTCCATTCTCACAAGAGGACCCATCAACAAAAAGGTTCCACGTAGTACCTTCCTTCGAGAAGTTACCCTCTGCTAAGGATCCCTGCTTGAAGAGATATCTACCCTCTTCATTTTTATCTACTTTCTCTTTTACTATGCTTTTATCGGCCTCGTCCATGATAGGACGACACTTCTTCCTTACTGACTGTCTGTAGCCTCATAATTCTCCTTTTCAGTCTCAGCCTCGTCCCATGTAAACTCGTCTACGAAGTCTACCAAGGCTTGCCCCTTGATGTCCAGATACGATATCAAACTCTCCCAGGTCTATTGCCCAAGACATTAGCTTGCCAGATTTTTCAAGCTTATGGATGACCTGTCAGAGTGGCGAGTCAATGAGTATGACCATTGAGTGAGGATGGAAATATGGCTTCATTTTTCTCTAAGCATGAATCAGAGCATAATCTAACTTCTCCATCCTAGGGTACCTCTGCTCCGCCCCTAAAGTGATTTTCTATTGAAATATACGGGATTTTATACCCCATCCTCATCTCTTATAATGGCAACGCTGATAGTCAACTCCGAGATTTCTAGGTACACATACAATTTTTCACCTTGGACTGGCCGTGACAAAAGTAAGGTAGAGATGAGGTAGGACTTTATCTCTCTAAAAGCATCGTCTCATTCCTCATTCCATTCAAAGGATTTTCTAAGGATTTTAAAAAGTGGAAGACATTTATCTGTGGCTCTGGAGATAAACCTGTTTAGGGAAGCCAATCGTCCAGTAAGTTTCTGAACGTCTTTGATAGTCTCTGGGGTCTTCATCTACAACAATGCCTTTATCTTCTTTGGGTTGGCCTCTATCCCCTTCTGATTGACAATAAGTCCCAAAAATTTTCCAGCTCCGACTTCGAAGACACATTTAGCTGGATTGAGCTTCATCCTATACTTGTCCATCGTATCGAAGGTTTTTTCAAGGTCAACCACATGAGTGTCGACCTTCAGACTCTTGGTCATCATATTATCAACATAAACCTCCATGGACTTTCCAATATGGTCTTCAAACATCTTATTTACCAGCCGATTATAATTAGCCCCAACATTCTTCAAGTCGAAGGGTATAACCTTGTAACAGTAAGTTCCCTTAACTATAATGTGTGCTATTTTCTCTGAGTCAGCAGAGTCCATAAAAAAATAATTGTAACCAGAGTATGCATCCATGAAGCTCATCATCTCATGGTCTTCTATGGCATCCACCATCTGTTCAATACAAGGGAGAGGGAAACTATCGTTTTGGCAAGACTTGTTCAAATCAGTTAAATCCACTAACATTATCCACTTCCCGTTGGCCTTTGGTACTATAACTGCGTTGGATAGCCACTCAGGGTATATGACCTCTATGATGAATTTTTCCTCTTCAAGCTTCTTAACCTCGTCCCTTATGACCTCGTATTTCTCACAGGAGTAAATTCTTCTTCTATGCTTAATTGTCTTAGCACCTTCCACCCCACTGATCTCGTGACACATTATTTTGGGGTCAATGCCTGGCATGTCTGCATGACTCTAAGGAAATATGCTCTGTCTTCTCCTCAATAACTTGATCAACTCAACTTTAATCTCCTGCTTTAGGGCTTTTCCGACCTGGATGGTTTTTTCTGACTCGTCCTCATTGAGGACGATGGATTCTACCTCTTCCATGGCTTCCCCTTTCTTGAGCTTTATCTTATCTCTAGGACAAGGGTGTCAAGGTTATAAGTGGTGGTTTCTTTTTTGTGTGCTTATCTCTCCTCAGCCGAATTAAAGTATCACTCTCGTGCCGACGGTTGGTCACCTTGAACTTCCCCTAGCCCATAAGGAGTCGAGAATTTTATCATTTGGTGGACCGTTGAAGGCATAACTTCAAACTCTTTGAGCGCTAATCGTCCTAGTATGAGGTTATAGGTCGAGAAAATGTTCTCATCCATGATAAAGAAATTTATCTTTCTGGTTAGATGCTTCGGCCATATTTCCCCCATCCTGATAGTCATCTCGTACATTCCCAAGGGATGAACTTTCTCTCCACTGAATCCTATCATAGGATGATAGTATGGTACGAGTGTGGCCCGACTGAGTCCCAGTCCTTTGAAGCACGACCAAAACATAACATCTGTAGATCTTCCACCGTCTACCAAGATCCTTGTCACTTTACAACCATGTACTCTGGTTATTATGACAAGAGTATCGTCATGTGGATCTAGGATACCTTTGAAATCAAGTCTTGAAAATACGACTATGAGGGTGTCCATGTCCACCTTCTTCCTCTTGTTAAATTTAACTTCAGTTGAAGACGAATGCATAATCTCGGCCTTTATTATTGCCTTAGCCTTGACCACATGGGATTTTTGATCGGCCACCTCAGAGCCTCCTCTGGATAAACCACAACAAATCATGTTTACCCCAAATGAGATCGTGTTGTTCCTCTTGACAGGTACATCATCGTCCTTTAGTGGTAGATCTAGATCATCACTGTCATCATCTAACGGGTCATCTCGCCTGATCGAGGATTTTTCTATGCACTTATCACTCCTCTTCTTTCTTGGGTTGGCTCTGCTACCCTTTGAGGCTCTAGTGTACACATACTTCCTCAGCTTTCCAGCTTTTAACATTTTCTCAATCTCATCTTTCAGAACAAAGCATTTATCAGTTAAGTGGCCGTGATCTTGGTGGAACTCACACCACAAGGCTTTGTTCTTCTTGTGTGGCAGATCCCTCAGTTTTTCAAGCCATCTCAGAGACGTATCATTTTTAATATCATTCAAAATATGCTCGCAACTCACCGTCAGAGGTGTGTAGTCTGACTGCTTACCCTCAACCGACCTTTTTTATCGTCTTTGCCTTTCGTTTGGGACTTGCTTCCACTGCTTCCTCCTTTCTCATCCTCGTACTTTGCCACCATTGATTCTTCGGCGTTCATGACCTTTCGAGCCATTTCCAGTAACTTGACCATTAATTTTCGATGGTTTTCAACAAGCTTCCATAATAACTTACCCTTTTGGAGGCCCTCAATGAGTGCTGTCAAGGCTATACTTTCCTCGTAATCTTCCACTTCGAGCTTCTGTTTATTGAACCTCATGATATATTCTCTTAGACTCTCATTCTTTCCCTGCTTCACATAGATCAGGTGAGTAGTCTTTTTCTGAGGTCTGACCCTAAAACATAAATTGTGGATGAATAGCTCGACCAAATGTTTAAAACTCTCAATAGAATTCCTTGGAAGTGAAGTATACCAAACGTGAGCATCCCCAGTCAGAGTGCTTGAAAAATCATGACATCTCATCTCGTCTGAGATAGAGTAGATATCTGCTGTGGATTGGTACATATCGATATGATGGACTGGGTTGGTGCTCCCATCATATCAAGGAGTGACTACATGCAGTTTGAGTTTGGTCGGGGTGGGGAAGTTGACTATCTTTGCAACAAAGGGAAAACCCTCCAAGTATCCCTTATGTAAGGGGCCTCGGCTCTTCAGAATATCGCCAATCTAGTTCTCAAGCCTTTATATGGAATTATTTTAGGGTCTTGCAGTATCGACTGAGCTGATGTTAGTCCCTGCTGCTTCCTAGAGCTGGACTGAGGGCTCACTCGTGGCAGGTCTTCATCGGTTATTGAATTCTCCATAACAACCCTCTCGGCCTTGTTGGGGTCGGCCATGCTGGGGTCGACAATTAACCCCTTCTTTCCTGTATCCAACAAGGCTCCTTGACCTGGACAACCTCTCTCTCAAGTCATTGACTGGTCCGATCCTCTTAAAGGCCGACCCTCTGCTCAGTCTATCAAATGCTGACCCCCTTGGATGAGGATCTGAGCTCTTCCTCCTATGACCTTGACTCTCCTGGATCGGTTGTTCAATGTTATTTGATACTTCATATGCTCCCAACAGTCCATCAGAGAATCTTGAGGCCCAACATCATCATACCTATCCTCATGGCAAGGGTTTCTTTTCCTCCCCAAGCATAAAAGCCTGGGGTCAGTAATAACCCTCCGCCTTTTGAGAGGTGGTAGATCTTTGCGCGATGCCTGGGGTGGTCCCCTGGCCTCATTGTGGTGTCCTTCCGGTGTTGCCGATGCTACCATCTTCGACGTGATCCCTAGTGGTATCATCATCATACTTTGGCTTAGGACAACGAATTGCTCTTTAAATTGCTCTTGCATCACTTGCTGGCTGGCCACCATGGATTTCAAAGCTGCAACCACCTCAGCCATCTTGAAAATTGGCAGTGCATGATTGGATCTAGGTCCACCCATAACTAGTGGTAGAGGTGGTCACAATTCAGGTGCCATATGTAGCATTGGAGCTATGATCTAAAATTAAAAAGATTAAAAACCCAACGAGAACTCTTTTAATGGTGAAACAACTCCATGCAAGGGGAAGACTGGTTCATCACCAGAGATTTTGGTGATAATGAGCTTTGAAAGGGAAGAGATGAAGCTTCTCATTCCTGCAGACGGTGCCAAATTGATGATACCAGATTTGGTATCACCGGTTTATAGTGGTGACCAACTCAAATAAGAGTACAACAATGGCAATAAGTAGATAACAAATTGATGTAGAAGGTGGTGAGGCTAAGAAGATTAACACCAGAGATTAAGTGGTTCGGCCAGAGCCTACATCCACTTTGTGTGTGTGTGTAACTTTCACTAACAAATGGGCACTAATGGCCTGGTTTATAATCTTTCTCTCTCTAGGACATAATTTAGCAGAGTTTCAGCTAGGGTTTTAGTTACTCGATCCTTTACAAGGAAGAAGACACATGATATATATAGTGCTTAGGGGGTGTAATGTACCCCCCAAGCATGTTGTTTGCATGAATGGTTGGATCTTAGCCAACCCAGTGTGAACACCTAGCTGTGCCACATGTAGATCATGATGACCAAATATTCCCTCACGTGAGGGGATGATATAGTCATAATAGTTTTGTCCACATGTTCCTGGTCTCTTTTGTACTCACATATGCTTAGACTACTTGACGTCATCCACTGGAACCTTGGCCCGTCCGAGTATGATGTTGTTGACTCTGAGATGACTATTGAGCTTGCCATCATAAGTAGAACCTGAGCTAAACAGGTCAACTGAGGTTAGGTAACTGCGATCACTCTGGGCATGGTCTACCTCTGAGTATGAAACTGGTCCTTGTTGAACCCCTTGGACCACTGTTGATATCGACTATCAGTGAGGGCGAGGGTGATGCATATGAAGCCGACCCTTATCAGGACGACCATTCTTCTGGATGGTTGGACCCTTCCAGTGACTCGGTGTATTTATCAGATGATGTTGCTTCTCAGAGTACGAGGGTGTACTTTGGTCATATCAAGGCTAAGTGAGTATATCATTTCCCACAACTCGTGCAACTCATCAACCAAGGGTCGTTTGTAAACATCAATTTCTTTTTCTGGGGCATTAGGCCCGGGGATAAGTAAAGTCATTATGAAAAAGGGATCCTTTATGGAGTACTAGGGTTCCATATTATATGGCATCAGTACCATAGGCCACATGCTATAAGAGGTGCTCATGTTCCCCAAAGGGTTGAATCCATCGGTGGCCAGGACTAGCATCACATTTTAAGGATCTCGGTAAAACTCGACATAACATCTATAAAATTCCTTTCACTCCTCACTATCAGTTGGATGCCTTAATATCCATCATCCATGCGCTTATCGCTGTGCCATCTCATGCCCTTTGCAACCTAGGTGTCAATGGAAAGTAGCATAGTACCTTTTGAGCGATCTTCTTACCATTGAAACAATTGGCCTTGTATCTAGACTCCCCATATATCGGACAATTATCAAGAGAATCATTCTCCTTCCAAAATAGAACGCATTCATGTTGGCATGCATGGATTGTCTCATATCGCAAGCCCAATTCACGTAAGAGATTTTTGGCTTCATAAATTAACTTCAGAACCAAATTCCCTACAGGCAGAAGATCTACTAATACCTCCATCAACATGTCAAATGACTTATTTCTCTATTTACCCACAACCTTCAAATGAAACATTATAATCACAAATTTCAGTAGCGTATATGTTTTGCAACCCGAGTACTCCTCACGTTGGGTAGCCTTTAGTTGTTTTTTAAAATTTTGCACATCTTCCATTTTGGTGTTATAATACGCTTCGCCTATCGCGAAATCCTCTAGATCACGCCACATATAAGTTCCCCGACAATAGTCTTCTACGAATTCAGGGAAATCATCATCCTCGTCTTCATTGTCACCAATTTTAACATCTGTGTCATCTTCAGATTCATCAATTTGATTTTGTGATATAGATTCCCCATGATGCACCGAGTTCTTATAACTTTCCATTATGCCGTATTGTACTATATGACACCTCACAACATGGTCAGTGTGCCAATAACGATTGCAATAATTATTACACGGGCATTGGATTGTACCCGTTTTGCTCACTTTGGCCATTGCTTTGTCAACAAAAGATTTTTCTCCCTCACGATAACGATCACCTACTCTGTGCCTAAGTGTCATCCAACTCTTATCGACCTCTTCTAAATCTGTTTATTAAGATATTACGTAAACAACAAAAGATGGATTAAATTTCACTTAAAAGTTACCTTTCTTCCTTGTGTATTTCATACAAAGCAATATATTATTGAGAGGGTACATGAATAATAAATGATGGATTAACTTTTACTTAGAAGTTACAATTTCTTTCCTTGTGTGTCTCGAATAAAAATGATATAATTTAATTTATTGTTAACACAAGATGCAATATGAATCACATCTCCTCCATCTCCCCTAAAGGGTTCAAGACCGCATATTTCTGTAATACACTTAGCAACTCATCCACATTGTTCCAATCTGAGGAAATTCGGCACCCCCCCATGGTTCTCCAAGTACATGACATAGATTCGCAAGTGTTCGTGCTATTTTAATTTATTAATTGAAACAATACTCAACGCCGTATCAATCTAATATGTACCCATAGAACATTAAGAGATGACAACAGAACTTCCCCAAAATTAACAAGTGTAAGCTACTAAGTACATTATTATACATAAACCATGCTTTCCCAAACGGGACAATTCAAGAGATCTCTTACAGGGGGTAATGGCTCTCGAACGGGTCTAAGGTCTATTGAATGTGTACGCATAAGAACTAGAAGTCTAGTATCTCTGCGCAGTATGTGTAACTTAACAGGTATATAACTATGTATAATTATACCTGACTTTTAATTGATTTTTTAAAATTTATATTGCTCACTACATTTTGTTACTAATTAAAAACTACTACTTAATACCACTATTTGCCTTCGATAGTTTGATATTTTATTCTCAAATTCTCTAAAACAAGCCTGAAGTACATACAGACATCCTAAAACTATCAATCAATATTTGAATTTCAAACCTCATTTGTCGGACATTTTATGAAATCCACAGTTTTCATGTAGTATGCATAACCCGTTGTGACTATTACCATTTCTAAGCATTATAACAAGAGAGAGAAAAACAATTAATAAAACTTAAACATGAATATTTTGTTGAATTGAACATTAATGTTGGTAATGAGTTCTAATAAAACCTTAAACCAGTGTTTTCATGGTAGAAAAACTAATAACAGAAAACTATCTGCTAATAAAACTATCAATCAATTTTAGTGTTTTCACAAAAATTAATAATAAAAACTTGAATATCTTAAACCATTTGGCCAGGTAATATTAACAACACTCAATCAATATTAACAAAACTTAATTAATTTTAATAAATATTCACAACACCTTCTTAATTTCAAGACCTAAACTTATCAGCTAATTCAATTTAATATCTAAACATTATAAACTGAAAAAATGGAAACAACCTAAATTATAAATTAAAAAAAGGCTTGATTGGAGACATTAATCTAAACATCATTCAAATTTCAAACCAATCGAATCAAATTTCAAAAATCGCCGATAATGTTACAAGAAAAAATCATTTAATACCCTATTGTGATGATTGGTTTAATTCCCTGTCAAATATATATTAAATGATTTTACACTAATAATCTGTTGTGATTATTTAATTAAGTTAACCTAAGTTAAATTAAAGAAAAAAATGGAGACCCAAGAGAGAGAGATTCGTATTGCCAGCAGGTCTGAGCCGAAGAAAAAAAAGATGCAGATCGGAGAGAGATCGAGGTGAGGCAGGTCTGAGTTGGTGAAGATGGAGACTAGAGAGAGACGAGCTGTAGCAGGTCAGAGATCATGATGAAGAGTGTTCGAGATGGAGACCGAAGAGAAATAGACAGAGATAAATCGAGATGAAGACCGGAGAGATGGACGGAGAAAGATCGATGGAGAGAGAGGATCGTGTATCAGTTATATGGCAGAGGTGAAGTGGATGATATTGTGGGAAGGTAGGGTTTGGAAAACATAAGAGAGAGGGATCGTGTAGTATAAGTTAAAATCATTTTGACCAAAACATATAAAAAAGATAAGATATTTTTGGCATCATAATTTACTTTGTTGCCAAAAGTTATTTATTTTTCTGCACACACTCTTATGTTGCCAAAAGTTAAGTGATGTTTGGCAACATCCAACTTTGATGCCAAAAGTTGAATATTTCCAACCTTTGATTCTGCTAGTTTCCTGCTTACAATTTTAACCTTTGGAAATAAGTTTTATTTATGTTTGCCAAAAGTACAATGTAGAATCATCTTGTGGCAACATAAATAATATTTTGTAGCCAAAAAGGTATTTTTGGCAACAAAATAGCTTGTGTAGCTAAAAATTGTTGCTAATGCTGCAATTTCTTATAGTGATTCTATGTAACATAATAAGAACATGGAGATGATAGAAATACGGGATATAAATCACATGGTATAACATATAAATTTACAAATGATCAATAATGATATAACAAACCAAGTATATAGAAACCATCATCAAGGTTTTAGAAAAAATACTTAAAATGTACTAAACATCAATTGAAGCACAACTAGCAAATAATATAGGATATAAAAGTTTGTACCAATTTATACGTTTAATTTTAAAACTCAAAACAAAAACAAAATTATAGATACAAAATGACAGTCTCATGACAAGGCAAGTATCTATAAAATATGTCTAAGAAACATCCGATGATTTAGCATGGGTAATATCACGAATAACAATCACCAAGGACATATGATATACTGACATGTTGCATTTCAATCTAGAATCCTATCAAATATGATCAACACAAGTGAAGATCAAATACATTTGGATAAGGTAGCATTTTTATCCTAATGTAAGAAATAATTATATCAACTTATATGAAATTTTTGTATTAGTATCAAAGTTAATGGAAACACACATACTTTAAGAACATGAATAAGCAACATCAAGTCTAAAGCCAATTAAGACTATATTAGAGCAAGTATGTACCAACATAATTTATCACTTAACAAAAAGAGATATACCCAAACATGCATTTTAAATAAATATTGTAAGAAACTTTTAAGATATATTAGGGCTATCAATGGACCGGGTCTGAACCTAGATCCGATCTCGATTCGATCTGTTTACTCGGATCTGGATCATATTTTAAAATCTAATTAATCGATTATCCGTTTACCCGGTTATCCAATTATTAAGTTGGTCGGATACATACATAGTATAATTTGATCCGTTAAGGGCCCGATCCAATTAAATATAACATATATAAATTTAGTTTATATTAATATGTATATATTTATAAAATATGTAAGTATTATATGTATAAATATATATAGATCAAAGTAATATATGTTTTATTTATACGAATCATACACTATAATAAATTATAAAATATTTTAACCTAAGATTGAAAAATAAAGAATTGGGATAAAATAAAAATTAAAAATAAACGTATATATAATGCCAGACCTAGACCCGGACCATCCTATCCAAATTTGGAGCCAATATTATAGATCTGAGTAAGACCCAATCCAGATCTGAATTTGACTAAGTTCTTGATAAATGGATATGGATCATACTAGATTTAGTCCGGACCCGACACGTTGATAGGCCTAAGATATACTTATATGGGGAAAAAGAGTAAGATGCATAGAAAATTATTCAAATTGAGATTTTAGTAACTTATCTCAGATAAAGGGTTTTACATGGGAACGTAATGTTTATGAATTAAGAGAACAACATTAAGACCCATTTGATAAGTAAAATATAGGAAATATTTTCATAGTTACCAAAATTTGAGTTTGATATTCGATGTTCATAATCGAGAAAAGATTATATAAAAATGTCTAATAACATGACGAGGACATTAACCAAGAACATTAGATCATATCTCGATTGTGAAAAATAAAAATAATTAACACCATTGAGAGAAAGGTCCAAGATCATGTTAAATTAAGATAATAAATCATAAAACAAATAACGCAAAGCTTCGACTCAAGTGAAATCTCCAACACTCTTTTTAGGATCATTTTCAACCTATCGCTTCCCCCCTCAAATTAGAAATTGGTTAAAACATTTTGCCTCACATATTTGGTGTTACTCAATCCTAAATAGATAAAAATCTTTAAGAATTGTTATGTTCAAATTATTTTTCATGTGGAAACTTTCACTCAAGCACAAATATGGGATACTATTTTTAATTTTCAAAGGTAGCATCATCTAATCAAAGTTGTAGCTCTAACTACATCACCGCTCATATTTTTTTATATATAGCATAAACTTTTTCAACTTCTCCAAATCATGAAATGAAATTCCTCACATAAACATATAGGAGTTAGACACTCTTTTATAAATCTAATGAAGCTTTAGACGCTTTGTAGAAGACCATAAATCTCTGTTATTTCTCATAATTTGACATCTAATAATGTAGTGCAGTGTAAGGTGAAACAAGATATGATAATGTATTCTCGAGCATAAATTTTCTGAAAATTTGTAAGACTTAAAAGGAAATCTAATTTATCTTATGAAGCACATGTCATATTCCTAAACAAACATAAAATTGATCAAATAAGCCACTTTGAGATACAAGAATATGTCATGGAATATATTATCTAAAAAAGGCATATACATGGTTCTACTAAAAATCTTTTTGAATTTTTCGATGAAAGGTATGTACAATAAAAAAATGATGTCTTATGATAATCCTAACTTCTTAGGATGCAAGAGTCCTAAAGCTTGAGGGAAGTTCTAAAAGTGTTTGTCTAATCAAAATAAACACACGATTTTTTTTGAGATATAGAAAATATATAAAGTTTTTCAAGAACAAGTTTTATAAAATGTTTGTTCAAGTCTTAAGAAGAAGTAATCAAACTTAAAATAACTTTAAAATATAATAATAACAATTGATATCTCAAAAATACATAGTAGGTTTTTCTCTTAAGAAAATATGATTTCTTTAGCTTGATAAAACAATGGAAACCTTACCAAAAATAAATTTTTAAACTTATTTTGTTATGGTGAAGAAAATAAATTAAATAGGCATTTTCAAACTTGTCGACACAATCTCTCAAACGCTATAGGTTATTATTGTCCTTACAAAATAGTTTGCTTCCTCAACTCAACACAACAAAATTTATAACTGTAAAAGAGAATCTTCATGTTTTACAATGCCATCTTTTTAACGTATTCCTTTTAATGCCAAATCTGGAGCTATCGCTGGATTTTCATTACAACGAAGAAATTCTTCGCTGTAGTGAATTTATAGCGAAGCCAGTTCTATTAATTTTTGTGCGAATTTTGGACTTGGTTCAAAGTACGAGTGAAACTAGGTTCATTGTAGCGAAGGGTGACCTTCACTGCCGTGATAATGTGGTAATGCAAGTCACGTACTTGACCTGGGAATTGGACTAGTATTTGCCATCCAAGATTCTAAAAATAATTTTGGCAAATACTCCAAGTATATTTGTTCACAACCCAGAATAGTCATACTTAAAATACACACATAATAATGCAATTTTAATGAGAATAGTGTTTTTATATGAATAGTAAATTGCATAGTGTATTTGTCAACTCGTCCAATAATCTCACAAAAAGTTTTAACACCTTTACTAATTTAAAATAAAATAAAATTTTAGTTATGTTAAAATAAGGGTGAATATAAGTCATTCTAAGTCCTTTACCTTTATCGTAAAGAGTCATTGTCATTGGTCATAGCATGAGGTAGCTCTCGAATACTAATGAAGAAGTCATGTATTTTAATCTTGAAAATTGTGAAGATTTATGGGACAACTTAGACTATGAATCAATATGCTTTGGAATATAATAAGACTATCTAATCCTATGGATATTTTAACTAAACTTATGCTCGTACAGTTCAATCTGATTTGAGTGGCCCTATGATAATCCGGTCAAGAGGTATCTATGATTAGTTTATCACTTTCATTAATGATTACTTATTATTTAGATATGTTTACCCTAAGCATGATAAGTCTGAAGCCTTTGATAATTTCAAATTGTATAAGGATGAGGTGAAATGTAGGCATAGTAAACTAATCCAAACTTCACAATCTGATAATGGGGATGAGTTCCTCTTGAGAGAGTTTATGAATCACTTATCGGAGGTAGGGGTCAGATATCAATTGTTAACACTGGAAAATTTACAAAAACTACTGCAGAGAAAAGAAATAATATAACTCTTTTGGACATGGTTATATCTATTATGAGTTATTCGGATCTTTCAGATTCTTTTTGGGGTTATGCATTAGAGATAAATATTTATTTACTGAGCTTAGTTCCTTGATAATCAGCCTCAATAATTCCCACAAAATTGTGGACTGGGTGCAAGTCGAGTCTAGGATATGTTCATATCTAGGGTTTCTTGACACACGTTCTAAGAAAGGACCCGAGTAAGTTAAAATTAATGACATAATTATGTCCGTTTGTAGGTTACCTATAAGAAACTAAATGTGGTATATTCTATATTCTTAAGGACCAAATGGTTTTGTTTAATACAAATTTTTGACACTGAAAGGAGAATTATATGATGAACTAAAAACCCAAGAGTAATTTAATTTTACAAGGGCTAAAAGGGAAAGCCCAAGTAATTTCTTCTGAACCACCCATACATGATGAAATACAACCTGATATCAATATTACATTACCTAATGGTAGTGGGAGTATTACGAATACATGTGTCACTTATACTGGAGTACAAGTGGAGCCACATCATAATGAGAGAGTTATGTGTCAGCCAAATAAGATAGTGTATTTAGGTGAACACTTCAGTGAAATCCTAGGGGAACATAAATCAAATCCCCAAAACTATGGGTATACAAGACAAGAACTCTAAGATTTGTCTGAATGCTATGAATACCAAGATGAATTAGATGTATTCAAATCAAGTTTTGGAACTTTTAGTCTTTCCAGATGAGAAAATACCCATCGAATGCAAGTGGATTTACAAGAAGAAAACATGGGTTGGTGGGAAGGCGAAAATCTTCAGTATGTAACAACCCTCGCTTTTAGGAGACTCATTTTATATTAATCTACTGCATGAAGTAATTATATAAAATGATGGAACTGGAGTAAATATTAATTGAACGAGTTGAAAGTTAATATTTACTAGATTGATGCATATTTACTGTATGTGAAAGTAAATATCATCATGTTGTATGTTTTATAGGGTCATGTGTTTTAAATGAGATTATGGTTTAAATGAAACCGAAACTTAAAATGAACTATAAAATTTTCGGATTCCATTTTAGAGGGCGTAGTTAGTCCCAGAATGTGCGAGACAGTAAAAATAAGTGCCATATTGTATTTTTAGGTTCCAAGCACTTTTGACAGGTTTTAATTTAAATTGCGTATTTGGGAGTCATTTTAATGTGGTGTTAACCGTTTAAGTTGGGAATTTTAGACTTAAGCCACGATTTTAAGTCTTGCCCCTTATTTCATTTCTCATTTGTGTGTAACCAAACCAAGAGAAAGAGAGAGAGAGGAAGAGAAAAGAGGAGAAATAAGCGAAAATTAGAGATTGAAGCTTGGGATTGCATCTAGCACAAAGAAATCTGAGATTCCAACTTTAAGGCAAGTTTTCTACTTGCTAATATATGATTTAAGATGAGTAAATTGTGTGATAGTTGTGTATTAGCATTTATGAGTAAAAAATGGAATTTATAGCGTTTGAACCCTAATCTTAGTCTATGATGATGAAATTGTGGATTATAGTAGTTAATAATCATGTAGGATGATTTGGGGTGGATTAATGATGTTGGATGTGTGTAAAAATGGAAGAGATTTGAGTTTTGGGGAAAAACTAGGGTTTATAACCCGTAGGCCATTCTTGGCAAATTCGCAGGGGCGAATTGATTCGGCCCAAGGGCGAATTGATTCGGCCCAAGGGCGAATCGATTCACTAAAGGGTCAATTTACAGGTCTGTTTGGACCGAATCGATTCGGCCAAACCGAATCGATTCAACAGTTTACAGAATCCCAGGTTTCCCTGTCCGAACCGATTCACTTTTTGGGCGAATCGATTCATTTTCCTGCTGTTTTTGAGTTAGTTTTATAACTCAATTTAAATTCATTTTCTTTAGGTTTAGGGCCTAGGAACCTTCTTGTATGAAGTAAACTTAGAGTTCTAGAGTCCTAGATGAGTGGGATAACTACCCTATGTTAGAAATGCGTTATGTGGGGACTTTTTCGGGGATATGCCAATTGATGTTAGGGCATTCTTTTCTTCTAGTGATTATTATGAAACTAGGAGTTGTAGTATTATGTTTGGGAGACTTTAGAAGCTCAATTGAGCTATATTGGCCTTGATGGTTAATAGTATAACACCACAAAATGGTGTTGGGTGAATTAATTTGTGAGTTCACTTATTCTTTGAGATTGTAATGACGATATAAATTATCGTATGGCTCCGGATAAAAAGGTGAATTATTTACAAAATGTAAATGATTATGGTTTCAAATAAAATGAAACATACATGTGTAAAATGGTGAATGAAAATGAAATGGAAATGGTAATTATTATGGTAAATGCTAATTTACTTCATAATGAATTTGGTAAATGATAATTTACTTAAACACACCTCTCTAAATGCCATCATAAGGGAAGTTCGCGCGAGAGGTGAAGCCCCCTGGCTAGTGAATGCAGGGTGGATATAGTCCTAGGCCATATGAGCGATATGTTATGTTTTCTACGCTGGTGAGGATTCCGGGTGTGGTCTTGACTCTCCCGCAGGCATATGGCCGTTTCCCGACGTTGCAATAGGTGCCCAAGTTTCCTTGTTTGATAGGACCTGGAAGATAATTGTTATTTAGGGGAGAGCCTAGTGGGGAAACTCGGAGGGGAGGTCTTAGAATCGTTATATGTATATAAATATAACAATTCATAATCAAGTGGGACTTGATGTATGAGATATGCCATAAAGAGCATGATGAAGTGCCATAAAGAGCACAATGACATGCCACAAAGAGCATTTGTTGATGATTATATTCCTGATAAGGAATGGAATGCTAGAAAGAGCATAAAAATTGTAATTACGAGTTCCTGATAAGGAACATAACAATGAAATGGAACAGTATAAAAATGATGGAGGTTTTTAATTAATATGTGAATCATATTTCTATGTATAATTAAGTTTAAATTTTATGATCATCTGATTCCCTTAGTTCGTATTTTAAAACTGTGTAGGTAGATGTTTATCTTTTCTAGCATGATTTTTATTCAAAATTGTCATAATTTTTATTCATCTGGTGATCATATAAAATCGGGCCCTGACTCGTTCATATTTCTTGTTGTGCATGCAACTTATATCCGTTCAGGTGCTTCGCCGCAAAGACGCCTGATCTGACTTTCCTATTCCGATATCTTTTGGGAGCTGTGATATTTTGCGGATATTACGGGATACTTCGTATAGATGATTCCTTTCTTGTACTCTAGTTATGATCGGGTCTTTTACTCGGACGTGAGGCCCAAGATTTTTTAATTGTCTAATGTAATGTATATTATAATTTATTAAACTTGTATAGTATTATTGCATGAGTCTGTTGATCGAAAGCATATTCGGTCCCTTATTGTATACTTAATGTGTATGTAGTATTAATTCTTATGGGTTTCCACTTTCTTTTAAATTGGGTTGTTTAAATTATTTTCTTATCTTTAAAACCAAAATTTTTGGCAACCTGTTTTTCTGAAATATTAAGTGGTTATCCTGTATATACCTTATATTGTTGTGATGCTGAGAATGATTCCATCCATGATTCCTGTTATATTGGAGTATTGGGCTGGCCACCCCTTATTTTGGATCACGGGTTGTCACAGATGGTATCAGAGCATCAGGTTCTAGAGTCCTTAGGAGTCTGTGTGAATGCTTTACGTTTTTAGCGTTGCTTTTGATTGGACGTAGAGCCTTAGGATTAAGATCGTTGATTTCTCTCGTGAGATTTCGTTCTCCTGCCATGAGGTAGGACCTATATAATCTGTAGCGCGCTCGTGTGAGATTTGTAGGTCGATTAAAGAAGGGCGCCAGGGAAGGTCGTTATGAAGGCGTCGCGAGATGGAATTACTAGGAACTGTGAGTTGTGGTCGGGGATAAGGACCGCCTTCGTGGTCGCTCCCTTTTTATGGAATTTTCTTATCTTGCTACTGCGACTACTAATTACAGTAGATATAGTTTTATAAGTACCGCTAGAAGTAGAGGGTAGTACTAAGCTTGAGATTTCAAGCGATGTTAAGTTGTAGTTGAGAAGAGCCCATGATAAGGGCCAGATGTTGAAGTAAGATGGAGGAAATGCATACTCATTCGGTAGAAGTATAAGGCCCAAGAGTTTTGGCCTTCAAGAGGGTATAGAAGTTGCCCAGATGAAAAGAATGGAGGAAAATCCTTCACCCGTAGGAGTAGTGTTGAAATGGTAGGAACGTAGTCACCATATTTGTGGGTGCAGGAAGTTTTTCCCATGGAAAAACCCGATGAACGTTTTCAACGGCGAGTTTCTATGGGATAACTGGACTGTGAGGAGAGTGCGCTTGCGTTCAAATAAGGAAGTTATTTAATTAAACACAGTTTTTACCACTTCAGTCCTAAACATGCATCTATATGTGATTAACTACGATGATGAAACATGCAAGAACACAAATATGAGGAAAAATCCCAATGGGGCAAAACCTTTTATTTTCACAATAATTTTGTAAGAGTACGGCTTACATGGATTATAATGAAAATACAGTGACACAGAAATACCCTCGGGTGTCGGTTCTATTATCGGCGGTTGGAACTATCCCTTTCTAGTAGGGCAACAGTGACGAAGAGAGCGACTTCCTCACAAATTACTCCAGTTGAGTAAATGATCTTCTTGAAGGTTTAAAGATTCACACACATATATGGGAATGGTTTTGTGAATCAAAAAGGTTTAGAAAACCTTAAAAGGTGAAGTCTTATTCTGGGTAGTTTTTGCAAAATTTTGAGATTGCAGAAAGACTTGAAAAATGTGTAGAAGGAGATAAGATATTTATACAAAAATCAAGGCGGTGGCTCGTTCGAACGAGATAGCCATGTCGCTCGAACGAATGTCAGATGTCGTTCGAATGAGATCGTGCGACATGCCTATCTCGTGCGAACGACTTTCAAAGTCGCTCAAACGAGCTCGTCGATCGAGGCCATTCACTTCTACACTTAGAAAAAATTCTGCTTTTGATAAAAATTAATCCAGACTTCAAAAATAATTTTCAAAAACATTTACCAAATATTTATGCAAATATATAAAAATCCAATAAAACATTTTACTGATAGAGCGTAGTGGAGTAGTGGGAATGAGCAGCACGTTGCATACACCATGATGCACGTGAAGAAAGTGGATGCATTGAATTCGGATACAGGCCGTCGAGGATGATCGTGTTGACGTGCCTAATGTAGCGGTATCAGACATATGAACTATGATCTAGGAGGAAACAGAAAATTCCTAGAATCTACCTCGAACATTTATAGAATTATGTCCTTACAGACTGATATGAGGAGAAGGTAGATGCTTAAATGTTCACATGAGGTTCGATCGGAGGCCGATAGTGAATAAAGAGTTTTACGATTAGGGAGGCCGTGCACAAAAATAAGGTAGGTATAAGAAAGAAGGAGCCCTTCAGTGGAATGATAGGCTCTATGATAAGTGTCGTTAACACTTCTGAAGGAATAGTGTTCATGAAACCCCATTGGTGGATATCCGCCCGGGGAGGTTTCATTGAACTAAGGAAGGGGAGGCCGGTAGCATGTTCCCTTTTATGGAGAAAGTGAAAAGGATTTTGTGGGCAATTTTTTGGCAGCTAGGGACGGAATAGTCGCTATGATGTGGAATGTAGAACCACTCATCTTGATTCTGTTGGTTGGAGAACAAGTGCAAGGATAAGGTGCCTGGTTGGGGCGCTGATGGAAGTAATATTGGTCCGAATAAGACTCGAATACAGTGTCTGAGAACCATTAGTATTAACCCGTGGTGATTAGCAAGAGTGTTGGCGGGAATTCCACCTTAGTAGTGGGTGGTGCATGCCTCAGGATAAGATAGGGTAGTATTGCGTTTACTCTAGATTCGGGTGTGCATATTGATCTTGTGCTAGTACCGACGCTACTATAAATAGGGTAATTATATGAATTTCTTGGTAGGGAATTTTTATTTTTCCCTTCACTCGTTATAAAGCGAGTGATGATATATTTTCTTTTTAAGTATTATGTACGTTATGTGCTACTTGTATGATGTGTATTATACGAGTAAAGATATTTTGGTTTGATTGGGGTGATAGCAAGCGAATAAATTACGAGGCTATCCTACTTCTAGTTTCAGGATGGAACTAGTTATCCTATAATATCTCTCCTGGATGCAGGTTGAGACCTTATAGGGGTGGTTTGAGGTAAGTAGGAGGTTTTTATTACTTGTTGTGTTATCTTGCCTGCATGTTTGATTGTTTATTTGCTTTGTTGTGTTGGTTATGCCTTTTCTCCACGAACAAGTTAAGTAGGCATGTGTCAGAGGGGTTCCTTGTTTGGATTTTGCTTTGCGAGACACTCCGCGCATGAACACTTAACAACGTTGGGAGTGGAGAGAGGCTATTCTTTCTTCTTTTGTTTTATTTTATTTTGTTGTTAAATGTTGGGTTGAATGGTTTAGCCAAGAATCACGTAGTTGAGTGATTAAGGGCTATTGAAGTGCGGGATAGAAGCACTAAATATAGTTCTCTCCTCTGAGCGATGTGAGGGAGACTGAGATATGAAGTCGATTTGGGACTTATGGTCATGCCTTATTAAGAAGGCCATGTGTATATAGTAGGATAAATATTTGTGAGACTTTACTGAAAGTAAATGTCCAATTAGTTGGAATTTTCAATTATTTGTTATGGTAAGACATAGAAGTAGAATCTTATTAATATGGTTGTGAGTTAGAGCTTTACCGGTCCCGATCATGTGTCTTATACTGTCATATCTTGATAACCGACGATGCAAGGTAGTAGTGTAACGGGAGGGTTACTTGTTTGGATTTCTCTTTGGCGAGACGTCCCACGCATGAAATCGAGCGAATGTCGGGAGTTGAGAAAGGTTTTGGACACTAGGGATATACTTAGTATTATACATCTACGACTTAGATAGGATGTATATAGATCGATTTTAGGGTTATTAGGATGTAAGGCCTTTAAGGCATGGGACGTTGATCTAGGAAGGCGGTAGGGAGTTGGTCACGATTGGGTCGTGGATTAACTCTAATAGGGATTTGGTCCCTAGAAATGAGAAGTATGGAAATCTTGAGTGATTCGAAAGGTTAGGCCCAAGGAGATGAGGCCTCTATTAGATAGAGTGCTACGTTGGTAACTTAGCTTTTGGGAGTTAAAAGGATGAGTTGACTTTTGCTCCTGAGCCCATGTTAGTAAGATCGAGGGTGGATTTAATGAATAAGTCTCTGCCAGGAACGGGAAGTAATAATACTGGAGCATGGACCCATAGTTTATGCTTCTCACAAGCTTAAACTTATGGGAAGTATTATCCCATGATTAAATTAAAATTCATTGTGGTAGTGATTGCATGAAAGAGATGAGGCACTACTTCCTGGGCAGGAATGCTGGTCTTTCTCGCTAGCAACGAGTTGTTACAATTTGTTGTAGGAAGAATAGAGTTGGTGTTTGAGGTTCAGAAAAGAAATACAAATTGGATATTATCATTATCTGAGGGATTTCGATTGGGGTAGTAGATGCATCAAGTAGAAAACCCGCCGAAAAATTTGTGATGGCATGGAAAGCCAATTAGAACGAGAATAACTCAGAAAACTTTGTAGCAAGAGCATTCATGTCTGTGACTAACCATTTCACCCACTCGTGTGAAGAGAGTAGTGGTGGAACGAAGGAAGGTATATTCATAGACATCCTTATTGAATTGCCGACATCGAAATGGTCATAATCCTATTTGAGGAGTACACAATTTAGAGGAGTACGTCCCGCCCTTTATGGAGGGGTGGTAAAACTGTGTGAAGTACCTAACAATGTGGTGGGCCGAGACTAGATATTCATGTTGAAGGTTTGGTAAGGTTTCCAGGAAGTAATGGGAACCATATGGAAATGGCGTATATCTTACCACCCTAGAGTGGACGAACGAATGGAGGAAGTTAACCCAAGGTCGAAAGGCGTACCTTGAAGATGCACCTTAGGCTAAATAGATGGACGGGGGCAGTAGCTTGTATGCATGGAAATTTTCGTACAATAATTTAGATAATTTTCTACGGCATGGCACCGTGAGTGGCCTTTTGTAGTTGGGTGAGTAATTCGCATACTCGTTGGATGAGACCAGCGAACAATAGGTTCCTTGGACTTGGGGGGGGGGGGGGGTCCCGGAACATTTCCTTAATGATTGGGATTTTGAGCCATATGCTTTGAAGGGCTACGCTTATGTGAGGAGAAGTTTAGTAGTGTTGGGATTAAGCCATTTAGAGTTGGTGTAAGTTCCCCATGAGGGATGCAACATGATTCAGGAAGTAAGGTACTTTGCGCCGAGTCACGTGGGTATCGTCTTTCGTCGTAGGAAGATAGGATCGATAGTTCGTGAGGAACGCTTTGGGCCATGTTAGGCTCGAAAAATGTAGACTGAGATCGATAGTGACAACCTTAGTCCGAGTCCATTTGGGACGCCACAACAACGAGGGGTTTGTGAAGAGTGATAGAATGATAGTTTAGGATAGTATACCCTTTACGCGATTAGGGTACGCCCGAATTTTGAGGATAAAATTCCCTCATAAGGAGGAGGGAGTATGTAACAACCCTTGGTTTTACGAGACTCATTTTATATTAATCTACTACATGAAGTAATTATATAAAATGTTGGAACTGGAGTAAATATTAATTGAATGAGTTAAAAGTTAATATTTACTAGATTGATGCATATTTACTGTATGTGAAAGTAAATATCATCATGTTGTATGTTTTATAGTGTCATGTGTTTTATATGACATTATGGTTTAAATGAAATCGAAACTCAAAATGAACTATAAAATTGCCGGATGCCATTTTAGAGGGCGTAGTTAGTCCCAAATTATGCGAGACAGTCAAAATAAGTGCCATATTGTATTTTTAGGTTCCGGGCACTTTTGACTGGTTTTAATTTAAATTGCGTATTTGGGAGTCATTTTAATGTGGTGTTAACCATTTAAGTTGGGAATTTTAGACTTAAGCCACGATTTTAAGTCTTGCCCCTTATTTCATTTCTCATTTGTGTGTTACCAAACGAAGAGAGAGAGAGAGAGAGAGAGATTAAGAGAAAAGAGGAGAAAGAAGAGAAAATTGGAGATTGAAGCTTGGGATTGCATCTACCACAAAGAAATATGAGATTCCAACCTTAAGGCAAGTTTTCTACTTGCTAATATATGATTTAAGATGAGTAAAATGTGTGATAGTTGTGTATTAGCATTTATGGATCGAAAATGGAATTTATGGGGTTTGAACGCTAATCTTAGTCTATGATGATGAAATTGTGGATTATATTTGTTAATAATCATGTAGGATGATTTGGGGTGGATCAATGATGTTGGATGTGTGTAAAAATGGAAGAGATTTGAGTTTTGGGAAAAAACTAGGGTTTATAACCCATAGGCCATTCTTGACAAATTCTCAGGGGCGAATCGATTCGACCCTAGGATGAATCGATTCACTAAAGGGTCAGTTTAATGGTCTGCTTGGACCGAATCAATTCGGCCAAGCCGAATCGATTCGGCAGTTTACAGAATCCCAGGTTTCCCTGTCCGAACCGATTCGCTTTTTGGGCGAATCGATTCGTTTTCCTGCTGTTTTTGAGTTAGTTTTATAACTCAATTTAAATTCATTTTTCTAGGTTTAGGGCCTAGGAACCTTCTTGTATGAAGTAAACTTAGAGTTCTAGAGTCCTAGATGAGTGGGGTAACTACCCTATGTTAGAAATGCGTTATGTGGGGACTTTTTTGGGGATATGCCAATTGATGTTAGGGCATTCTTTTCTTCTAGTGATTATTATGAAACTAGGAGTTATAGTATTATGTTTGGGAGACTTTAGAAGCTCAATTGAGCTATGTTGGCCTTGATGGTTAATAGTATAACACCACAAAAGGGTGTTGGGTGAATTAAATTTGGAGTTCACTTATTCTTTGAGGTTGTAATGACGATATAAATTATCGTATGGCTCTGGATAAAAAGGTGAATTATTTACAAAATGTAAATGATTATGGTTTCTAATAAAATGAAACATACATGTGTAAAATGGTGAATGAAAATGAAATGGAAATGGTAATGATTATGGTAAATGCTAATTTACTTCATAATGAATTTGGTAAATGATAATTTACTTAAACACACCTCTCTAAATGCCATCATAAGGGAAGTTCACGTGCGAGGTGAAGCCCCCTCGATAGTGAATGCAGGGTGGATATAGTCCTAGGCCATATGAACGATATGTTATGTTTTCTGCGCTGGTGAGGAGATTCTGGGTGTGGTCTTGACTCTCCCGCAGGCATATGGTCGCTTCCTGACGTTGCGATAGGTGCCCTGGTTTCCTTGTTTGATAGGCCTTGGAAGATGATGGTTATTTAGGGGCGCGCCCAGTGGGGAAACTTGGAGGGGCGGTCTTAGAATCGTTATATGTATATAAATATAACAATTCATAATCAAGTGGGACTTGATGTATGAGATATGCCATAAAGAGCACAATGAAATGCCACAAAGAGCATTTATTGATGATTATATTCCTGATAAGGAATGGAATGCTAGAAAGAGCATAAAAATTGTAATTACGAGTTCCTGATAAGGAACATAACAATGAAATGGAACAGTATAAAAATGATGGAGGTTTTTAATTAATATGTGAATCATATTTCTATGTATAATTAAGTTTAAATTTTATGATCATCTGATTCCCTTAGTTCGTATTTTAAAACTGTGTAGGTAGATGTTTATCTTTTCTAGCATGACTATTATTCATAACTGTCATACTTTTTATTCATCTGGTGATTATATAAAACCGGGCCCTGACCCGTTCATATTTCTTGTTGTGCATGCATCTTGTATCCGTTCAGGTGCTCCGCCGCAAGGACGCCTGATCTGACTTTACTATTCCGATGTCTTTTGGGAGCCGTGATGCTTTACGAATATTATAGGATACTTGGTATAGACGAGTCCTTTCTTGTACTCTAGTTATGATCGGGTCTTTTACTCGGGCGTGAGGCCCAAGCTTTTGTAATTGTCTAATGTAATGTATATTGTAATTTATTAAAATTGTATAGTATTATTTTATGAGTCTGTTGACCGATAACATATTCGGTCCCTTATTGTATACTTAATGTGTATGTAGTATTAATTCTTCTGGGTTTCCACTTTCTTTTTAAATTGGGTTGTTTAAATTCTTTTCTTATCTTTAAAACCAAAATTTTTGGCAACCCGTTTTTCTGAAATATTGAGTGGTTATCCTGTATATTCCTTATATTGTTGTGATGCTGAGAATGATTCCATCCATGATTCCTGCTATATCGGAGTATTGTGCTGGCCACCCCTTATTTTGGATCACGAATTGTCACAGGCAAGTCTTGTACCGAAAATGTTTACTCAAATAAAGGATACTGACAATGAGAAAACCTTCTCTACAGTAGCCTTGCTAATTATTTTATCCATTATGGCTCATCTTTATCTAAAGATTTGGGAAATGGACATCAAGATTGCATTCTTTAACGATAGTTATGATGGGTTCTATATATACTGCAACTCGAGTGATTCATTGTAAATGAATACGAAAGCAAAGTGTGCAAAATTAAGAGATCCATTTATGAACTTAAGCACATGTCAAAGTCGTAGAATATAAGGTTTGATCAGATAATCAAATATTGCAGTTTTGATCAATTCTCGGATGAAACTTGTGTGTATAAGTTGCATTACAGAAATGTGATGGTAAATCTAGTACGATACATGGATGATATTCTCCTAACCAGGAACAATGAGGGTGTATTATGAGTGTGATTGTCTTTTGAATTTAATATGATGTAATTAAGATAATCCAATCACATAATTGGGATCAAGTTTATGCATGATCGAAAAAATAGGATGTTGGGATTATCCAAATTCTCTTATATCGATGATGTTCTCACAAAGTTTAGCATGTAGGATTCCAAGAAAGGGTTACTTCTTTTTAGAGATGGAATTTGTTAATATAAGGATCAATATTCTTAGACATTTGATCAGATGAGAGGATGAAGAATATAACTTAAGCTTTGGCGGTGGGCAACCTCATGTATGCTATGATGTCTACAAGACCATACATATGCTTTGCCATTGTCATGGTTAGAAAAATCCAGTCTAACCCATGTGAGGAGAATTGGACTTCAGTAAAGTACATTCCCAAGCACCTGTAATGGTCTAGAGATTATGTGTTGGTTTAATTAGCAAATAATCTTGTACCCACTGAGTACACGGACTCAAACTTTTAGTTAGACAGAGATTCAAGGAAGTCAACCTCAGGATTTCAATTAATCTGAGGAGGTCGATAAATAATTTCGATGTGTATTAAGTAATCATGAATTTTTGATTCCACCCTGGAATCCATATATTTTATATCATTGGAAGTAACAAAGGAGGCAGTTTGGCTTTTGAACTTCCTAATTGATTAGGGTGTGGTTCCTTCAGTGCAGTTGACAATTACACTTTATAGTGATAATAACGCTGTAATTTATACATCAAAATAAATAAGGACTTATAAAAGGTCAATGCACATCAATCACAAGTATCACTTGATACGAGAGATTGCGCATAGAGGTGACCCCATAATGACCAAGATTGTATCTCGGCCAACCTTGCAGATCATTTCACGAAGACCTTACCAACTAAGGATTTTGATAGACATGTAGGGGGAATGAGTGTTAGGTGTATCTGCACATAGATTTAAGGCTAAGTGGGAGATTGGTGGGGTTTTATTCTTAAAACCATGTATGGTGTTTATTTTATATAAAGGTTTGTTAAGTTCATTTGAAATGAGAATCATGTTTATGAGAATGCCTCATGCTCGAATATTTATATTTTGATGATAAATAAGAATAAAATGAAATACAACAGTAATTTTAGTGATGCAGAATTGAAAAGACTTTTATTAGGGAGGTGCCTCGCATCTTATTACATATTGGAGTCCAACAATAAAGGAAAAGAAAATATTAATTGTTTATGCCGTACATAAATAAAACATCAAAGAAACACTCATAAATCATAAGAGCTGGTAGGTTGCAATGTAGATTTTTCAACGAGGACTATCATATTTGTCTGTCACTGCCCACACGTACGAAATTGTGAATATTTTTTGAGGTAGAAGAGAATAAAAGTTCAAGGATGCAGGCGATAACTGATCTTCTTTAGGTTCGTCATCCATCAGGAATGAAAACAATTAAGAAAACATTCCAAGTAGATAATTTTATTTCTATATAGGATATAAAAGATGATAAGGGGTTAAAAAGTAATGGAAGAAAATTCTTGAATTTATAACCGTTGAAACAAACTGAATATCATAAGACTATCAGGGGTATACTGAAGCTTACTAATGTAAATGAATAATATGGTGAAAATAACTCAATAACTAAGTATCGAGTTACTGTGGTATTGGATCAAATTATAACACGATAACCCATAAATTATCGATTATAGGGCTTCAATAGCGTAGAGATATTTTTATAATATCACTCAAGGCATAAAATACACTTGAATAGGCTATTTGATAATACGCAAATACTGCGTATTTCATCTCTCGAACCTATGTATTTTAGCCCCCTCGGGTGCCTTAATCTCTATATTTAAGCCCGTTAACCAGACAACCTCGATTTATATTGTTAACATGCTATATGAGGTATAATTGGGCTTTTGTAGGTATTTAGGTACTAAGTATGGAGTTCAGATGCATTTCGCTCAAGTTTCGTATGAAATCGCACGTTTAAGGGCAATTCCTTCAATTCACAGTTTGGGTACCTGGCCCAACGTCTACATGTAAGTTTTATCCCTCCTCGTAAGCTTCATGTGGCCACGAACGGTGCGCGATTCGGATCCCTAATGAAGAAATTACGACACTTTTGGCGGAAGAGAAAAACATTGAAACCAAAAGAGGGGAGAAGAGAAGAAAAAAGAATGTAGTAGACTCACGCCTACTTGATCGATCGATCAATCAAGACCCATCGATCGATCGATCCTTCACATTTTTCCTACTAATTTTGACAGTGGGCTTGGTTTTTGATCATCTATCGATCGACCAAAATGGGTCGATCGATCGATCCCATGTTTTTTTTGAGATATTTTGCTTTTCTTTTCTTTCTTCTTTTCTTTTCTCCCAACTTACTATATAACCCAATTTTGTTGTAATATCACATATACTTAGTTTTCTTTAGTTTTAGGCTAGGGTTTGTGGGTTTTGAGAGCTTGGCTTCATTTCTCTTTGGGTTGACATCCATTTAGTATGTGTAAGTTGAACTTTCTATCTCATTTACCATTAATATAGTTTTGTTCTTCATTTTTCTTGCTTTGTAAATTAGTTTCATGCTTTGTTAATTAGTTTAATTTCTTTATTTATTGCTTCCCTAGTTTAATTAGTTGTAATTTAGTTTAATTAATGTATTACCCTTAGATAAATAGGGTCGGGATTTCGTTCCGCCATTAATGGGCCCTGAGCTTCGAAAATTAAGTTTTGTGTAAAATTGCGTTTAATTGAACTCGCACGTATTAAAGTCGTATTATTATGCGTTTAACTTTATTTGTCATGCAACGTTAGTGTTTAAAGCAATAATCCGAATTTAATCCGCGTGCGACCAATTTTTGGTTAAATGTTTATTCTCGCAACTTAGGCTTAAATTCCTTATTGTGTGAAGTTTATGATTAATTGATAATGCTCGATTAAATTGTTCTCGATCTGGAATCTTGATTAGTAGTTGTTTCGAGACGTATGGTTGGATGTTATCCCGATCCTCGCTTTTACTTTATTTAGACTTAACTTCTCTTTTCTTTTATTTACATTCATACATCACCCTTTTACACTTTTATTCTTGAATTAATAATCCGTTACGATCTATCGAACACTCTCTGTGGATTCGATACCCGACTTAACGCTATACTCACCAGTTGAGTGTAGTCTTAACTTAGGTTTGTTTGTATTGAGGCGGTGAATAGAAAATAACGACTATGACCTTACACGAGCACGCTTTTCACCCTTTATCAAAATGGCGCCATTGCCGGGGAGTGTTTTTGTTCTAGATTGTAATTGTCTTATTATTTCGTAGTATTCTTTCTTTTGAATTTTTATTCTTTCTTTTAACCTTTTTTTGTAGGACTTCTACACTTGATCGCCTAGAAACGCTTGCATTTTCCCGTTGCACATTATTTTGTGGAATTTTCTGTCTCGAGACTTTGTTGGGGTAAGCATGTCTTATTCCAATCATTTCGGTAATCATTATGATAATTCTCAAAATTCCCGTACTCCTTTGACTTCTGGTCAATACTTAGAGTCCCAAAAAATTACAAATTCAAAAATGAATTTGGGCGAGTAATTCAAAAGTTAAGCTTTAGAGTGTGTATATTTTGAGGATGATGATAATGATTTTGGGCCTTTACCTCCTTATAATAGGAATTTTGAAAAACTCCTATAATAATGAGTATAACCTTTGTTCCAATAATGATTTTCAAACTCCTCATTTTCAAGCATCCGCACCTTGGCCTATGACTTTCGACGAGGGTTTGCTTATGCTTGCTAACGAGAGGTATGGAGAACGTTATAGAGAAGAAAATCATTGTTAGGAGAAAGACTTGGATTTATTATTCGAATCCTACGACGATTTCTCTTCCGAGACTTTTGAAGTCGTGGAATGTTTTGAACCAATTGAGGAGTTTGTGCCTACTTTGGAACAAACCATTCGTCACTTGGCCCATCTTGTAATTGAGAATGAAAGCAAGGATGAAATGGATGTAGTATCTATTTGCAATGATATGATTTCTTCTTTGGATCCTAAAGAAGAAAGTTTCATTGAAAATGATCCTATCTCCTTTGAAATTCAACTTTGAGTGATGATAACTCATCTCTTGAGTTTGAATTTCTTTCCTCCCCATTTTCATTCTCCGTTATCACACCGGCACAAGTACCCGATGAATCGGTACCGAACTTTAAAACGTTCAACCCTTTCACCGACGAGGAGTACTTACTCGAGTTTCTTTCCATGAAGGCATCTTTGCCCTCATGTGCGCCACCTCCCATTTCGCTTGCTAAATATTTGGGAGGAAATTCAATTTTTTTGGGTCCCCTTGTGTATATGTCACCCGTCCTATCCAAATCCCCCATCCTCCCTCCCAAATTTTTAATTGGGATGGTTCACCTTTTCCACCACACACATGCCTTTCGTCGTTTGAACGAAATTCCTATTTTTCGGGAGGCATGCATGAAAGGGAGGGTCCACCGTTGATCCTCCAAATTCAAAATGTTATTTAGGTGGACCCTAAAAAATTTAGACTTCTAGTGTATAATTAGTTAGGAGTCTAAATGGTAGGTTGTACATAGTTACCTTTTTTTTTCCTTTCTTTCTTTTTATTTTAGTCCAATGTAATTAGTTAACTTTTTGTTATTTGTTTCCGCTATGCTTGTTACTAACTTGTTTTGTAGAATCATCGGACTCGCACTTTCCAGAGATCGCTCCATTTTGGGTAATATCGCTCTTTTCCTTCTTTAACTTGGTTCTTAATTAACATTGAAGACAGTGTCAGGTTTTAAGTTAGGGGGTGTGGGATATTCTAACCATTCATTGGTAGTGTCCATGTTTTTGCTCACATGTTAGTTAATAAGTGTGCTTTTCTTAGAAAAATTCAAGAAATTCAAAAAGATTTTCTTTCTTTTTTCTCTTTTTTTGGGCATTTTGCCTTTGTTTCCGATGATAAATTTCAATAATTGCCCGATCCAATAGACAACCCAATGATGCATGTTCTTGATTTTAGAAGTTATTAGACTTTAGTCCTCAAATCATTAATATTATGAATAACTTCATGAATTAAACTTTATCCCTTGAGCACATGCATGCTTCTTGTTATATTGATATGGTTTAAGATTTTTATAACTCGATGATCTTTTGTTGCATTGTGTATACTTATACCGAGTGAGATTAGAGACTTATATTCATTTGTGAGTGTATACACTATTCTTTCCTCTTTGAAAACATTACAGTCGTTGGTAATATCTTTATTCTTTCATTTGACTGTTCATTAATTGAGTTCATTCTTGAAATTTATTACTTGAGCATGATTTTCAAAGTTTGTTTTGACTCAAGAATTGCGTAAACTTTAGGAAATGATCATAGGCCATCTTTGTATATCACCCATATGACCTTTACCTCACCTTTTATATGTTCCCTAGTCAACCCACTTGAGCCTAAATACTAGCCTTTCATTTCATTACCTAAAAATCCCCTAACCAACTCCAAATTGGAGTTTTATACCATACATAGCTTTGTTTGGATTGTTTACTTGGGATTGAATATGTTGTTGTTTTTTGGTTGCAATTTGAGCATGAAAAGAGTGAGAAATGAAGAAAATGTAGTGAAAAAGAGAAGATAGAAAACAAAGAAAAAAGTGAGAAAAAGAATAAAAGAAAAAGAAAGAGAAATTTGTATATATTGTTTATAGTGATTCAATAAGCTTTGATTACTCTCAAATTGTTATAGCTAATGCTCGTTTGGAAATCATTTGTCCAATTTTATAATTGCCCACTTTTTTCCATTATCCCGAGTTTCATCCCCAAATACCGTTGAATCCGTATATACATCCCTTTCATTTAATACCCTTGCCTAGCCTACATTACAACCCTATTATAGTCCTATGTGATCTTAAGTAGATGTAATTTATAAGTTTAAATAGTTTTGATAATCTGTGAAAATGCATTTCGCCTCTTTTATGTGCGGTATCCTTTCACTGAGATTACAGTTTTTATTTTCTATATAGCATTCTTCAATTGTGACATGTGTGTGACCTAGTTTCCATTTACATTTACTCTTTATGCCCGCATGTACCGTGTGTTACCTCCTGTTTCAAGTGAATTCATTTGATGAGTGTAATGCCCGTGAGTATTAACTTATATGCATGCTTTGATATTTAGTTTCCGATTTATTTAAGTTTTTGCCAAATCATATTTTGCGTGTGCTCACTCCCCTCCCACATTTTAAAGTTTCAATTCATTGAGGTGCATTGTATAATGTTAATAACTACAGACTTTTCACGTGAATTCGTTTGCTTTGCTAATAACATGTTGAAATCTTGTTCGTATTGTTGAATTTGTCGCATGTGATTGGGCATATTTTGAGGAAACCTTATGATGTTTGTGGGTTTCATCCCTGAAAACCCTCACGAGATGACACTCGCCCACTAGGGTGACCTAGGGGTTTAGAAGCTTATTGCATATGCTATATGCAATCGAATCGCCCGCGAAAGTGGCCTTTTTTCTTTTAAACCGTACTTTTGTACTATCTCCTGCTTTTGGTTTACTTGTTGTTCTTGTTCCATCCTATTTCATTGCTAGGGACTAGCAATGTGTAGGTTAGGGGGTGTGATCATACGCAAATATTGCATATTTCATCCATCGAATCTATGCATTTCAGCCCCCTCGGGTGCCTTAATCTCTATTTTTAATCCCGTTAACCAGACAACCTCGGTTTATATTGTTAACATGCTATATGAGGTATAATTGGGCTTTTGTAGGTATTTAGGTACTAAGAACGAAGTTCGGACTCATTTCGCTCAAGTTTCGTATGCAATCGCACATTCAAGGGCAATTTGATCAATTCATAGTTTAGGCATCTGGCCCGACATCTCACGGAAGTTGTGGCCCTCCTCACATGCTTTGCGTGGCCGTGAACGGTGTGCAATTCTGAGTCCGAACGAAGAAGTTACGGCATTTCTAGCGAACGAGAATACCAAATACACCAAAATAGAGATTCTACCTTGCTTGATCGATCGATCCTTCAGATTTTTGCCACGATTTCGACTATCGATCGATCGACCAAAGGGTTCAATCGATCGATCCCCTGTTTTCTGCAGATATTTTCCTTTTCTTTTCTTTCTTCTTTTCTTTTCTTCCAATTTACAATATATGGGAATTTTGTTGTAATATGAGACATATTCAGTTTTAATTAGTATTAGCTTAGGGTTTGTGGGTTTTGAGAGCTTGACTTCATTTCTCTTTGGGTTGACAACCATTTGGGTTATATTTGTTGAACTTTCCATTTCCATCTCCATTAATAAAGTTGTTCTTGTTGAATTCTTGCTTTGTAGATTAATTTCCATGCTTTGTTAATTAGTTTAATTGCTTTATTTCTTGCTTTCTTAATTTAATTAGTTGTAATTTAGTTTAATCATTATGTTCCCTTACATAAATAGGGTCAGGATTTAGTTCCGCCTTTTTCGGGCCCCGAGCTCCGAAAATTAGGTTTTGTGAAAAATTGCGTTTAATTGAACCCGTGCGTATTAAAGTCGGATTATTATGCATTTAACTTTCTTCGTCATGCAACGTTAGTGTTTATAGCGATAATTCAAACGTGCGAGCAATTTTTGGTTAAATGTTTATTCTCTCAACTTTGGCTTAAATTCCTTATTGTGTGAAGTTTATGATTAATTGATAATGCTCGATTAAATAGCTTTCGAGCCGGAATCTTGATTAATAGTTGTTTCGATCCGTATGGTTGGATGATATCCCAATCCTCGCTTTTACTTTATTTAGACTTAACTTCTCTTTTTTCTTTTATTTACTAGCATACATAACCCTTTTACACTTTTATTCCTGAATTAATAATCTGTTACAATCTGTCGAACACTCCCTGTGGATTTGATACTCGACTTACCGCTATACTTGTATCGCAAGTGTAATCGTAACTCAGGTTTGTTTGTATTGAGGCGGTGAACAGAAAACAACGACTGTGCCCTTACACGAGCACACTTTTAACCCTTCATCAAAGACCTTATAGGTAAGCAAGGATTTCATCATCTTATACCTTTGTCTCATCATATGAATCACAACATGATTCACTATGGTATGGTATTCATGAAACCTAGGTTTAATCTTTAAACCTAGTTCCTGATTTCTTTTCAATGCATCATTAACAAAAGATATTTTAGGTTTAAATTGTTTTGCATTTTAAATGTCAATACCAAGTTGTTTTTCCCAAGTATCAGAGCCCCGATTGAGATTGATCATGTACTGAAAAGGTCCATGTTGTCACTTTGATTATTCATGGAATCTTCTTAATAGGGTTTTGAAGAGATTATATGTTTATTTCCCTTCCATTATGGTCACATATATTTGTTTTGTATGATAGGACCCTATGATGATTTATCTGTAGTTATTTTATACTCTTAGATTCAATATGGTTGTAATAAATAGGTTTTTGTAATTATTTCATTATGTATGTATTTGGAGGCGATTATCGAGTGATGTAATGTTTATATATTATTAGAATCCTGTATCTTTTTGAGTTTGGGTGTTGGGTAAAGTTCCATAGAGTTTCATTAAGATTTGGATGAGTTATGACTGCTTTTTCAAGAATTTGTGAAGTTGAGAAGATGTCAACATAGGTGATTTGAACCAATCCGAACTCCAAGCCGAATCGACCTAAAAATTGGATCGACTCAATTTCCTGGTCAAATCGATCCAATCGGTCATAGGTAGTTTTGTTTCATGGGTTTCTATGTGTTTTCCAAGGACTTCTCATGGTTTTTCTTTCTCATATCTCTTATAGACAAGGTTAGATCAGTTTCTAAAAGGAAATATCTTCAAGAAATCATGGATGTGGTGAAGTCTACTTCAAGTTTCACTCTAAGTCAATGGGAAGTCTTATATAACAAGGATTCTTGGGCTTGAAGAGTTCTACTACAAGAATAAGAAGTTTAGGCTATTATGAAAGGGGACAATTTTATCCTTGTATTTTTGTTTGCATTTATTCAATTATTTACAAGTATGTTTATTTATTATGTTGCATAATTTGGAGTGCTAATGGGATTAAATTGGGACATCTGTTTTACGGACAATAGGGATTTAGTTTTGAGACTAGCCAAGATAACCGTTTTTTCTAAAAAAACAAAATCATTTTATTTATTCTTTTCTAAATTGAATTAAATTGGGGTAATTAATTTAAAGTTATAAATTAAATTTTGATCCTTGAGATTTATTTTAACAAAAAAATATTTTTGGAAAACTAAAATCGCGAGATCGGGTACATTAATTTGGATGCAAAAATTGGAGAATTACTAATGATTTAAATTCGGTCTTTTAGAATCTAATAGATAATTTATAAAACCCTCAAGTTTTAAGAAACTAAGTTGGAGAGGGGCTTCAACATTGTAAGAGAAAGTTTAATAATTTCTCCTATATTTTGTTACATCTTTATCATCAAGTACATTCTTAGGATCTTCAAGTGAAGACAAGTTAGTGACCGAACCTAACAATCTAAGAATGAAAATGTTTAGATCTTCACTCATCAAGAAGTCATATGGTTTTTATTATGTGTAAACATTTTATTCAGGGTTTTCGTTTTAAAATGTTTAAGGACTACTTTCAAAATTATTATCGAAAAGAAAAATATTTTTTTCTTTTAAGTCATTCGAACGAATTTAAATCTTTGTTCGATCGAGATTGACAGTTCATGCAAATAAACTCAAACGAACATCAAATAACATTTTTCTATTTGTAAAACTAATATCGTTTGAAGCTCGTTCGAAATAAGTTTGAACTAGATTGGCTATTTTTTAGAATGAGTTTTCTATTAGTTTGAATGAGTTAGGATTTTTATTTGAATGAAGTCAAGTTTTGTTAGGAAGTGCTTTTCTCAAACTTTGTGCCACCTCAAAATTTGTATTTTCTATTAAGAAAAGGGTTAGGGGATCATCTTTTTTTTATAACTTTTGGAAAAAAATATTTTTCCATACATATCTAAAAGTTCTTCAAAACCTAGTTTGTTTAAAACCCTTTTGTTTATAAAATACAAACCCTTGGATGTTTTGTTGAGCATTAATCAAAACCTATAAGAACACAATCTGTAACATCCGCCTCGTGATTTTAACCATATTCATGTAATTTGGTGATTTAGTATGACCTCGTTGGTCCTTAGACTTAGTAAGATGGATCTCAGATCAAATTTGGGTAACTTCGTAGCCTTAGTGCTTGTCGAATTAAATTTTTTGTAACTCCAAGTTTATTTCGAGAAATTTTGACTTCGTTCGAATAAAGGACATTCTCATTCGAAGGGGGTCATTCAAACGAGGATTCTGACAACCTGAACTTCATCCATTCCTTGCACATGCTGAATTCTCATTAGAAAACGTCATTAGAAGGGTTGTTCGAATGAGTGAGCAATCTTGTTCAAATGAGGCTTAGGGTGGTTTGAACGATCGGAGCAGATCTTGAAAGTATTGCCCTTTTTAATGTGTTGTTCAATATCGAACATCGTATTGGTGGATATATTGACTTTTCACCGGTCCAGATCAAGATTTGTGAAGAAGGACTAGACTACCCTTGTCTTCACGGGTTAGGCGTAAGGTTATTTGGGGGATTTAATCCCTTAGGGTTTTGGGGAGTATATTAGTGTGAGTTAACCCATTTGGTCATTCAAAATCAAATTTGTTCTCTCTTTTCTCGCCAAGATCTTGAGAGATTCTCCTCTCCTACCACCATAAACCACCCTCCACCACCATCCTTCCACCTTGTGCCACCATATTTTATAAAGTATTCCACTATATATAAGCCTTATACACCAATTTTCCACCATTGTTAAGTAAAGCTACGAAATTTGGAGTTAATGTTAGGAGGTTTTTGGAGAAGAAGAAGAAGGAAGTATGGATATTGAAAGGGGTTTTTAGTGTATCTTTCACGGAGGCAAGTTTCGTGGAGCTATGCAACCTCTTTAAGGTCACCTTAGGAGATGGTATGTTTCCATATACTTCTACCTTCATCCTACCATTTTCGGAGCTCCATTTGAGGTGGAAAAAACTCCACTCATCTATTTAAAATCTCTATTTGCAAAGTGTTGGTTTTGTAACTAGAGTTTATAAGAGTATGATCCATTTATGATTTAAGAATAATATTTCTTATCATTTGTGAAAGTGGTTTACAAAAATAATTTCAGTGGTTTTGAGAAAAATGATACATTTCAAGAAGACTTGGTGTTTAAACATTTTTATGGAATAAAAAATTTGAAGGATTGTTTATCTTGTTAAAAATATTATATGAAAAACATTTCAAAGTTTTCTTCTGAAATAATGGGATTCTTATATAAATGGACATTTTTCAAGTTTTGAAGAAATAAAAATGTCTCCTGATTTAAAAAGTATGTTCGTGCAAACATTATGAAGTTTCTAGAATAAATCATATGTTAGACCCATTTAATAAATTTTTGGACTTGAAATTCATCTTCTCGTGCATATAAAGTTATAGTATTTTGAGGATGAACATATAAACAAGTTTAATGGAAGTTTTATTGGGTTTCCACATGAAATAAGGAAAATAGAAATTTCATCCCATAAAGTGTGTTAAAAGGTGTTGAAAATGTTATAAGTGTATGGTTTCAAGACTACTAGTATTAATGAAGGAAAATGGTGTTTTTCTTATAAAGTAGTCTTTAAATGTCTAATTATTTCGTAGACAAATAAAGTAATGAAATAAAGATATTTCCAACTTGAGAAATATATTACTACAAAGTGTTGAATAAGTGTAAATGAGTAGAGGACATATAAGAGGTTAGTATGGGTAACTTAATAAAATTTTGGAAAATAAAACTTATGAAATGGAGGAAAGGACAAGTCTGGAAACAAATGGGTAAAATGATAATTTGACATAAAGTGGAACATTTTTATAAAATAAAAATGTTGAAAAAATGTGTTACACAAAATGGTCCTAAATGAACATAATTTTTGAGATAAAATCAATGCAAGTGTATAAAGGACAAGACATGATGATTATAAAGTGTAACACAAGTTGGGGTGAAACCCTGGGTTTTGTCTTAGATCGGTAGAAGAAAGTAGAATAATATTAATATTTGTAGAATGTTAAAACACATTAATATGGTTTCCATTCAAAATCATGTAGAGATCCTCAGTTATCAACTATTTAATTACATTAGTTTCCTAACTTCATTATTTAAATTATAATTCAAATTAATTCAATCCTCTAATTCAGATTTCCCTTTGATTAAATTCAGACATCAATGGGTAAGAATATTATAACCTAACGAAATTATAACCAAATCATAAATTAACTTTCCTCAATAACAATAGTGAAGAACTTGTGCCGAAACCCCTCTATTCTTATCTTGAAGTCCCTTCTCTCTAGACCTTAATAAGTCTTTTGAATTATAATTTGTGAAATGTCTAAACTCTAATGACTCTTTAAAAAACTTAACCAAATAAATTAGGTTAAACCCCTACATGGTATCATCTAATTAACTCCAAACACATCTCTAATAAGACTTAAACATTTTCTAAGTTATATACTAGTTCAATGGACTTAAAACCCATACATTTAGACTGAAATGGACCTTGTACGTGTCTCGAAACCAACCCAAAACATTTCACAAAAACTATGACTAACCTAACTCAGTAGTTTAGTAACTTAGCCTATACGTATCCAAACCTACACAATCTAATTAATTTATTAATTCAGTGTATAATGATATTATAAGAAACTATTTCACAATCATTGACACTCGACACCGAGAGGATAATCCAAATAAGAAAACCCTTGATACCAAATACCTAACCATTCCATGTTTTCCCATAATACACAGTCATGTTAAAATATTTATTTATCGTTTATCGTGTATTAAATCTGGTTTCTTAAATAATTTATATAATATATAAGAATATATTACAATGGTGACATCACATGTCACGATAGGAAAATAAGATAAGATAATTTCACAATTTATATAATGCATAAAAATATGAGGTATTACATGAAAAGAAGTAGATCTATTAATTATCAGAGGAAGCTCAAGCAAGAAAAGATCTCAGTGATTACATAAGTGAAAAAGGAGAGTTTCTATCAACCCAATGGGTTCATTTATAACCACCAAAGGTCTGAAACCTTGTAAAATCCAATAATAGGTTAATGAATTCTAAAATAGATAATACAGTAATTGATACAATTGAGTATCATTCTAAGAAACTGACAATAAAATAAAGTGCATAAAGTAAATGACTGAAATAATAAACAAGTGGAATCCCAACTCAACATCATCTCAACATCCAAAAAATAAACTATTACATAAATCTAAGACAACTGAATGAATATAGAATTAAAGAGAGAGGGTACAAAAACTTGACACCGGTATCCTAAAATAGGCAGGAAATGAAGAAATGCAGATCAAAAGATCAAGGTTAAGGTAAGAACGACAATCTAAGTCCTGAAAAGTAAAGTCAATAACAACGTTAACAAAAAGTCTAATTATAATAAGATTATCATTGAATTTGGGATACAATATCACTACGCATCTTCCAGTCATCTTTAAGTTGTTTTTAAGTTTATCACAACGAAAATATCCCTAGTTATTTCACTCGTCTAAACCCAAGCCCAAGTGATCCCATGCTTGAGTATTATTCATCTCGATTGAATATAATTAATAGACCCAAAATGACTCTGCATTAAACATCTCAAGTGTATAAGTATATAAATAAGGACAGTCATAAAGTCTACTTTAACAAAAACACTGTCCCAGCCACGTGCATAAATAAATGGGTTCCACTCAACCTTGCACATAACGAAGGCCTACTTTAATGCCTTCGAGGATCTCTTGCATCGTACTAGATATAGTTATATGTTATCCTAACCATATAAACCCAAAACATCGACAAGGGATGATCGTTAATTCTTCACACCAATCATATTAACCCATATTCAAAGCTATATGAAACCATTCCCCGATTTTGTCACCAAGGGATTATATAGGTATGTCAACATGTATTGTACATGGTAAAATGACTAATGTAAATCTCGTCTCTTTCACCAGGGTACCAATGAGGTTGATGCCATACATGGCCCATAGCGATATCCCCTCTAGTGCATAACACCATCAGGACTCATAATAGGTATGTTGCACATAAATTACAAGAATTGTAAAACCCTAGCATACGACGGTTACTAAGTCTTACTTAAAATCTCCAACACTACGAAGTCCCATAAAGTTAGGAATTCGATTGCAATGAAAAATTCAAATATTCTAATCAATAAGCCTCATATAATCCCACATTGATAAAGAACCTCAAAGTTATCCTAACTACCCTCAAGTTACAAAAATCAACCCAAAAGAAGATGTAACCCAACCTAAAGCCAAACAAAGGAGGGCAATCAATCATCCCAAGGGGTCGATTGATTGACTGTCCCATATGTTGTATTTTTCCTTGATAAGGGATTTAAAGTCCTAAATATCCATTAAAGTATCCCAAGCTCCTTAAATAAGAATGGAACTCAACATACTTCATATGTAATTGATATAATATCAGTTTAAACACATACCTAACGATTTTAAACAATTATGACACGATTAAAGGGTCAATTTTAAATCTAAGTTATGAACCCTATTTTATGTAATAATTTAATTTGATTCAATTACACATCAATTTGACCAAATATCATGTGGCTTTTGATGGCTAAAAGAATATGATCAATTTCCAATCATCCTAACACGATTTCAATTTGACTTTATATAGAAATCTTCAAATATTAAGTTGTGTAATTAACGTAGTTTATTTATCTTAACTAAAAAAATTACAATTCAACTACTTAAATCTTTAATTCATATTACAATATGATTAAATTTAGATTTCAATGGATATGAATATCATAACCTGCAAATAATTAGAATTAAATTCGAATTAAACGTGCCTTAATCACAATTGTGCCAATCCTCTCAATTACTCATCTTCTCTTCTTCTTTCTAGGCCTTAGGGATTCATCTAATTGTGAAATATTGATTATGAAACCCTAATTACCTATTAAAGCCTTTAATCCCTCGAAATTAGGTTCAGCTCAAACATGAGCCTCATATTAAAGGGTACAAAAACATCTCCAATAAGCCAAAAATACTACCCATGTCTTGTAATAATCCAATGCCAAAACTAACATAAAACATGGCAAAACTCAATTAATAAAGCAACTCGATAATTATATTAACTTAACCGGTATGAGTCTTAAAGTCAATTATTTACATATTTATTAAGTTAGTATGACACGGGATTATAGGAAGCTACTTCATGACCATTGTAACCCAAAACCAATGGAATAATCCAAACAAGGAAATGTTCAATGCCAAATCCCTGAACATTCCATAGTCACCCATAATACGCAATCACCTCAAAATATTTAATTAATGTTTTGCCATGTATTCAGTCCGATTTCTAATATAAATTATATAATGCATATAAATGATTCGAATGTAGTGAAATCACATGTCACGTAACTCAAATAAGATAAATTTACAATTAATTTCACGCAAAAAATACTGGGTATTTCAGCGTAAAAATCTATACGCCTTCGTCTTCTACACTTAATACATGTTCCTTCCTAATGCAGTATGATAATAACCCGAATCTTACTGGATAATTACGTTGCTACCCTTATAATTTAAACGGATACATATTATCCATTCAAATTCTTTCAAGAGGCAATAGGGAGATTCTTATGATACCATGTTTAATTTACTGAGTATTCCAATGGATTTTAGCCTTTTCCTCTCCCCTACATAGGGGATGAGGTCCTAGGGACTAATAGAGACCTCCACCGAATGGTTTATTGCCCTTAGTGACCATGGTTGCCTTAATAAAGGATCCTTGAAAAGTTTGAAGACTAAAACATCACTCTCAAAGCTACTAAGGATTTATTCGTGTATTAAAACATTGATGACTGAGTTTCGAGACCTTAAATTGAATAGCATGAGGCCTCAGACGAGTCCGACTTAACTTTGACTAATAAAGGTTGACCTCTACATGGATCCTTTCATCTACTTTAAGAGAAAACTCCCTTTTTGTCAAGGAAATGAGCTTAGACTATCCCAAAGTCACTATAACTACCTCAGAACACCGTAGACATCTGTTAAAGCTCCCCAAACTTCCTTGGCAGGTGGGTAGAATCTACAAACACTATTCCACCTACCCTAACCACTTCTTTCACTAGAATTGAATGATCTAATTCACATTTAATGTTAATATCAACTACCTTACACTCCCTTCAAGTCTTTTACCCACACTCCACCATATTACTATAGTCATTAGATATGATGGCAACTCCACCCATGTCGTTGCAATCCACTCACACTTTGCCCAAGGGAGTAACGATATATTTAAGACTTATGAAGCGTTAAAGAGAGTCCATAAATAATCATGACACTATTAGAGATATAAAAGAACATTTCTATCCTATTTGTTCATCATTTAATATGAGCTAAACAATTGTTGTCTATACTTTCTAAACATATTGGACCACTTCCATCGTCTCATACTTGTATCTTTTATTTAATCCTAAACAAACCTTAGAAACTCCTTAAGGAGTCCTGCAGCTACTACCAAGTGGCTATTTGTCTTGTGACAAATACTTCAGAAATATTAGATCCGCTTTCTCAAAGCCCATGAGGTATTTAGTTTTGTGAAACATGCATAGTATAAAACCCTAGAAAAATCAACTATGATATGATAATCACATATATTTCCACATATCCCCCTCATGACTTAGTTAAATTAAAAATTGCCCTAAAAATTTAAGACTACGCATAAAACACTACAATTATACTTAACAACCTAAGTAACCCCCAAAACTTATAAAATGACCAAATTACCCCTCTAAACTTTGGAAAAAGTATAATTCAACCTCTATTTAGCCCCAAGATCCAAACTTTATATCAAATTGAACCTTTAGACCCGAACTAATTTAATTTTACAATCCTAATCCTTAAACTTTTATAAAATTATACAAATGCCCTTAAATCATGCAAATTTATCATGTTAAATACCAAATAAATAAGAAACTTTGTCTTTAGGAACTAAAACCAAAACTAAACTATTTAGACTTTCCTCACCTATCAACAAAACCTCCCCATCAGTTGAAAAGGACAAAAATCACATTCCCTATACCATTTCACCATGTGAACTTCATTTTCCTAATCTTTACCTTCTTAAAGCCTGGGAGAATCCACCTCCTAGTAGCACCAATCAGTTTCCCTTAAACCAAGGTATAAATCCCCCATGAAATACAACCTCAAACCCCATAACTTTAGCAAGTACTAAACTTGAATTTTTCTTTTCAAACTGGTAAGCTATGATTTTAGGCATCAATACTTGTTTTTTCTATCCAAAACTTTTTCTGCACCATCATAATACCCATCACAACCAGAAAAACCAAACTCTTACTTGTAAAATAGCTTCTACAAACAGAAACCTACAAAAACTCCATTAAAGCTTGTGCTTTAATGGTGAAACTTCATTCTTTGACTTTGAACTGGTTTTAAAGTGAGGAATGATTTTCTTATGAGACCAGGAGCTCGAGTTCAATGGCCATTTTAAAAAAACTCATAAGTTTTGAAACCTAATTTCTCAAAAGTGTTTTTGAGTTTCGGAAACAAAAATTCCAAAATTCTATTTAACTAGAATACCTCAATCCATTAAACTAAATACAAAATATTCCTTAGAATGACAGAAACCTATCCATAAGCTTAAAATCCATTGCCATATTCTGTAAATCCATGAATATTTGGTCAAATTTTTTAAAAAACACACACTAGTTGGAACTCGATGAATACTGAACCCCAATCCATGAAACTATATATTTGGATTCCTTATATGAATTAGGTTGGATCGGTTCAATAATAATCTCGAATGGTTTAATAAATCAGAAGTTATTCAAGGTCAAAGTTTTATCAAAACCTAGTTCAACTCTCGAGAGGTTGAAGATAAACGTTTCAACCAGAAACATTGACCAAGCACGTGACAACACGTGACCAATTAATTTTTTTTGATTTTTTTCCAATAATTTTATTAAATGCTTTTAGTCAAAATGGTATAAGGTAAGGTAGCATTTTGTCAAACCTAGCCCAAATTACAAGAAATCAAGGTTTTAAGTCAAAAGTATTTTTTAAAATCACAAATTGATCCCTTCTAGTTTTTCCAAGTTATAATATTTTACCATAACTTTTTCTTCATACACTTTCATAAATTTTGAGCCACAAACTCTCCTAAATGATTTTTTAAATAACCCCTTAAGCTTTAGATTTTAAACCCTCAAAATTAATTATAAAGTAGTCCCTAAACTTTAATAGCTACAATTTTTCTATTTATTTTTCTTTTTAATCCAATTACAAACAACGCATACTTATAATTATGTTGATTGGCAGATAATCAAGCACCTGACCCTCTCGATCCAAACTTCAGTCAAATTTAATCGTGTTCTACCCATCTAATAAGTAGGTTTTCCCTTTTCGATGGTAATTTTAGTGTATTTGATATAATTGATATTGGTACCACAATATGATAGCCATGAATTATTCTTAGTACGTGCATGTTATAATACAACCATGCTATATATGTTGTTAAATATCATCGATATTTGAAGATGAATCATTTGGATAAATTTAAACCTTTCTCATCTAGTAACTGATTTCATGAGGTTATTACAATGACTAAATCAGTTCACCCATGATCCTATGCGCTAATTGTCTTTGTTATAAGCATCAGTATTCACTAGGAAGTAGACTGTCGTGTTATCCCATGAAAATTTTCTACTTGGCCTATGGTCTCAGATTTTTGAGAACTTAGATTTATTGTTACATACATAAGAGTGACATTCTAGTTAGTGTGTCTAGCTATTTTTTTCCAAAAGTTTTGGGTTGATATTATTATTTGGGAATCTTAATTATTTCTATACCCATTAGTAAACTGGTTAGTTTAGGATTATAAATTAAAAAAATCCTTGACCATATTTATGAAAATCATTTATGCTTCATTTGGAAAATAGTTAACTCCACGCACACTCCAAACTTCTATATACATATAATTGTTATAGAACTAGTTAAAATATACTTAGCATACTCGTGCTAATTCTTTTTTTCTTTATATTTTTCAGGATAAGGAAGTTGTACCCCCTCCCAGTACACCAAAACACTCAACATGTCAAGGTCTTTGACCATGACAAATCAAACTTGTCAAGGTCTTTGATTGTGACAAGTAAGGGGGTGACAACTTCCTTTGTCACGATCAAAGACTGTGATAAGTTCATTAGGCTTGTCACAATCCTGTCACGGTCTTTGACCTTTACAAGTTTTGTCTCCGTCTTTGACCGTGACAAGCCCGTGATAAAAACACAAAGAGACGCCTTGGAATTTAATTAGAAGAGTTATCACAGACCTGTCAAGGTCTTTGACCATGACAACTCTTTAATGTTGTCACCGTAAGGACATATTTTATAAATGTTCGTGACAATTAATTATGTCGTATACCGCTACAAGTCGTCGAAGAATTGAGAAAAGACGGATCCGAATTACAAGTTGGCTTCAACCTTCAAGCATAACAATATGACATTTGGTAAGATAATGTTTTAGAGTTTCATTTACATTTCATATTAAGAGTGTTAGGATATTTTTAAAAGGAGTTTAAAAAAGTTTTTATATAAAAATGTTTTTATAAATGTTTTTTTATAAAAAGGTTTCATTACTATTTTAGAGAAAGTTGATTTTTGAAAATTTTTGAGAAAATTTCTAAGACAGTTAGGGTACCTCGGTTTTGACGCTCTGATCGTTCAAGCAAGATCACCATCTCATTCGAACGACATCGAGATGTCGCACGTAGTCGTTCGAGCGACATGTGTATCTCATTCGAGCGAGATGGGCTTTTCGTTTGAGTGACGTTTCTTTTTGGCTGACACGCTGACCTCATGCTTATCCTTTAACTGACTTAATTATTCTATATAAAGGATGTCAGACCTTTGCCTTTGACATGGAGAAAGATTTTTAAAATTTAAATTGTTTTCTTTGGTTTGTTTATCTGCCCAGAATCAATTCGAAAAATATCTTTTGGCAGAATGTTTTCTTCTCCAAGAACAATATTTTAAGGGTTCAAATATTTTGTTTTTAATTCACAAAATACCAATTACTTTTATGTGAATTGTTTTTTATGGAACCCAAGAACATATTTTGCTTTTGTTCATTCTTTGTGGGGAGAACTATACAACCGACAACTGCATGCTATTGTAGAGGGGGTCCTTATGAAGTTCACTCTTGTGGAGAAGCCGTTTCTTTTCCATTGCTGACCACCTGGAGTTCTTACGGGAGATTCCAGCCAACGACATCGGAACCGACACCTGAGGGTATATCGTATGTCACTCTTGTTTTCATTGTAATTCGTGTAACTGGTTTTTTACAAATTACAGTGAAAATAAAAGGTTTTGCCATGCGGGGATTTTTTCTGAAATTTGTGTCGCATGCTTTATTTATTTATGGTTTGACACACGCACACACATAGTTGCATGGTTTGGGACTGATTTAATTTTGTTTAAAAATATACTCTAATTAAATAAGGTTTAATTGGAAACTTGCGAATTTATTTAAATCGGTATCACACACCGTCGTCTCACACTTTTCAAATTGGTATCAGAGCAGGTTGCGCTAATTTATCGCGTATTCCTATTTTTTCGCAAAATTGTGTGATATTGATTTTGTTGAAAAAAAATCAGTTTTGTGAAAAATCGCCATTTTTTCGATGGAGCACTTATGTAATCGGAAGCCCCCCTTTGATGACATGAGCCAAAGTTTTAATGATTTAAATAGTTTGAATTTGACGTTTGCGAAAAGAAATAATTTTGTCGAAAAAGAAAATTCTCGTTTTAAATCTGCGATGGATCTTTTGCAAACGGTTCAAAATCAAAGAGATTTTTATCGTGAAAAAATTGTTTCTTTGGACCATGAATTTAATGTTTTAAAATTGTCCAAAAAGGAGAGTGTTGAGAGAGTCCTATTTTTAGAAAAATGATTGGAGGACTTTAAAAATTCTAGGATTCCCATTTGTGCCTTCGAGGATAAAAAATGAATCGATGATTTTATAGTATGTGAAAAGACTCTTAGGGATAAGTTTATTTTAATTGAGGAGGAGCGCGATAATCTGTTAAGTTTAATTGAAAATTTGAAAAAGAAATCCCTGTCTTTGGAAGAGTCAAATTTGTTTCTTGAATTAAATATTTTGAAGTTGAAAAATGATTTAAACGTTTCAAGTAGGTTTGACAGTGATGGTAATGGCTCATCTTATTCTCATGCTTCTAGTGCTAAAGCCAAAACCATTATTTATTTTAGAGGGTCAATTAATCCCAAGGACGTTAGAAAAGATCACACTTTAGGTAACATTCGTCCCGTTTACACATGTTCACATTGTGGTAGGAAAAGTCACCTTAGGAGATTTTGTTTTGATCTTGGAAGAAGTCCTAGGAAGTCAAAGTCTAGTGTTTTATTGGTTTCAAAAATTCCGTGTCGACATGTTACATCTGTTTGGGTTAGGAAATCACTTTTAGAGGCACTAGATTTTAGACAAGTTGATTCTCATTTGCTTGCACATGACTCTTCTCTTGCCATATCATATAGATGATTGTGTACGCATGTTTTCCATACGCTAATTTTTTTGTTTCATGATATTTTTGTTTGCTAGCATTGTGACATGTACTTTTTTGTATTAAATTTTTGTTTTAGAAATTTTTGAAAAATACAAAAAGATTTTATTTTGAAAAAATTTGTGTGAAAATCCAAAAAGATTTTTTTTTGTTTGCACCTTCTATGGATGAACACTTAGGTTGACCAAGTCACAACATCATTCCATATTTGTTTTCATGAGACTATTTGATAGTTTTTTGAGACAATAGGTCAATTCCTCCATGTGCTTTATAATGTTTGGAGTCATTAAGATGTAATTCGTTGTTACTTCCTACATGTTTGACTCATGATTTCCTTTATTGCACATATGCATGGATTTGTTTGATTATTTCACTTATCTATCACATGTTGGTTGAGTTTTTCCTTCTCAATTTTGTCTATACAATGAACCAAATGCAATAAAATAAGGTAATAAAAAGTGTGCACCTTCGAACCCTGTTTGTGAGGATATTTATCTGTGTGTTTTGTTTGAAAACGGTGCAGGGCTACGAAAGGTCATCATTTATCCTTTGTGATTAAGCCGTAATTAAATTGGACCTAAAAAATTGAGGAATTTTATTATCCGGGGTCCAAAGAGGTTTAAAAAAGTCCAAAAAAATTTAAAGGCAATAAAAAGAAATTTATGCAAATTATGAGCCATTTAGGTTTTTCACCAATTCTCCAATGTTTGAGAATTTAGATTTCCTCAAAAAGAAAATTTGCATGAGGGAGTTTGGATGGAGAATTTAAAATGGGTTTGCACGTCCTTGAAAGTCTTGAAAAAGCGTTAAATAGTTTTGGACGTTAGAGGTGTGGAAATCACTTTGACTTTGATTTGTTGCTTTGATTAAGACAATGTCATATAAATTCAATAATTTTTACACCAAAGGATGTTTTTGATGTTCATTCGTTAGGACTACACGTATGCATCGTGCACATATGATTGATTGAGTTTATTTACCTATCGAATGTGTTCACACCCATTCATTCCATTACCATGACTTGGTTATTTTAGTATAAATCCATGGTGTGATTTTGTTTGTACCTTTTTTGTGCGAAAAATTTGAAAAATCAAAAATAGTTTGTGATTTTTTTAAAGATAATCCTTTGCAAGTGCGTAGTTTGAACCTTGTTTGCTATGCATTTTCGTCGTGACACTCCATGTTTTAATTTGTTTCTTCTTATCTGTCCATTTGGGGACATCATAAAAAGTGGGAGAAAGAATTATCATGTTATGGGGGAGTCTTTGCATTATGGGGGAGATTTGATTATATTGATTGATTTATTCTTATATCATTTCAAACTCGATGCGTCACGAAGGTTTTTTCTTTATCTCATGTGTGTAGGTACAAATATTGAAGATCATTATGTTGCACACCATGAAGAGAAAAGCTTTGAGAGTTTTGATGTTGAAGAAACATTTGAGAACGTGCAGATTTTACCTTTTCGGTTTTGGGATTCATGGGAAGGGTAGATTTGTATAGGCATTTTGGTATTTGATAATTCAAATGTTTTTATATATGTACCGGCATAGACATAGGGGGAGATTTGTAAGGACATATTTTTATAAATGTCCGTGACAATTAATTATGTCGTATACCGCTACAAGTCGTAGAAGAATTGAGAAGATTGTATCTACAAAAGACGGATCCGAATTATAAGTCGTCTTCAACATTCAAGCTCAACAATATGACATTTGATAAGAAAATGTTTTAAAGTTTCGTTTACATTTCATATTAAGAGTGTTGGGATATTTTTAAAAGGAGTTTTAAAAAGGTTTTATATACAAATATTTTTATAAAGTTTTTTATAAAAAGGTTTCATTACTGTTTTAGAGAAAGTTAATTTTTGAAAAGTTTTGAGAAAATTTCTAAGGCAGTAAGCGTACCTCGATTTTGACGCTCTGATCATTCAAGAGAGATCACCATCTCATTCGAACGATATTGAGATGTCGCGCGTAGTCGTTCGAGTGACACACGTATCTTGTTCGAGCGAGATGGGATTTTCGTTCGAGCGACGTATCTTTTTGGCTGACATGCTGATCTCATGCTTATCCTTTGACCGACTTAATTATTCTATATAAAGGATGTCAGCCCTTTGCATTTGACGTGGAGAAAGAGTTTTAAACTATAAAGTGTTTTCTTTGGTTTGTTTATCTGCCCAGAATAATTCGAAAAATATCTTTTGGCAGAATGTTTTCTTCGCCAACAACAATATTTTAAGGGTTCAAATATTTTGTTTTTAATTCACAAAATCCCAATTACTTTTATGTGAATTGTTTTTTATGGAACCCAAGAACATATTTTTCTTTTGTTCATTCTTTGTGGGGAGAACTCTACAACCGACAACTGCATGCTATTGTAGAGGGAGTCCTTATGAAGTTCACTCTTGTGGAGAAGCCGTTTCTTTTCCAGTGCTGACCACCTGGAGTTCTTACGGGAGATTCCAGCCGACGACATCGGAACCGACACCTGAGGGTATATCGTATGTCACTCTTATTTTCATTGTAATTCGTGTAACTGGTTTTTTAAAATTATAGTGAAAATAAAAGGTTTTTCCATGCGGGGATTTTTTCTGAAATTTGTGTCGCATGCTTTATTTATTTATGGTTTGACACACGCACACACATAGTTGCATGGTTTGGGACTGATTTAATTTTGTTTAAATATATACTCTAATTAAATAAGGTTTAATTGGAAACTTGCGAATTTATTTAAATCGGTATCACACACCGTCGTCTCACTTTTTCAGTCATGGTCAATGATCGTGACAAGTTTGTGACAACTGTACTTGTCATGGACTTATCACAGTCATTAACCGTGACAGAGGGTTGTCACAGATTTATCACGGTCATTCACTATGATAAAAAAACACGTGTTTTTTTTGTCAAGGTCACTAAATATGACAAGTTTGGGTGAATCAAAGGTGAAGATTTAGCCTTTTTGGTGTAAGATACATTTTTTATGATATACAAGGATCATATGTATGCATATATAATGATAATTGGAGATTAAGGAAGATGGGAGCAAAGAGTGGCGTTTTTCGATGATCTACGTCATTGTTTAGTTTTTAGAATAAAATTTAATACGAATAATTCACCCCTGTGATGGTAGTACAATATATGTAATACTGTATTAATGAATAAAGTTTTGTTTGTCCGCCTTAACTCTAATTTCATTGCTTCATTACTATCTTTTACATTCATATAAAAAATAAGGTGTGACAAGTTGGTATGAGAGCGCGATTATGAAATTCACCGGGTTAGACTCCTATACAGGAATAATATAAAATATTAATCATTTTACTTTTTTCGTAACTTCTTTACTTTAGTCACGTATTAATTATATTTTATAGCGTTAAGATTTGGGACTCGTAGCTTTTCAGTTTTGATATAGTTCCCACCAATAGAAGGGAAAACATAATGAGAGAACAAGCTTATCATAGACCGAGTACGATAGTTTGGTAAGTTGATGATGATCAAATAAATTCCAGTAGTGATGTGAAGCAATTGGTGTTAACAAATCGAATCTCCAATGAAGCCCGGGTGATGAGAAAATTGTAAGAATATGTGGATGAACAAATCATTCTTCAAGAGGCTATTAATATCACGTGGAATGATATAAATTCTCCACCCTCACTCTACCCCTAAGCCACATCTAACGGAGAACTTATTGAGCTTTCCTCAGGATCTGCTAGTAGCTCTAACGATGATGACCTATCTGAGCCGGATGACTTTGACTTCATTCCCGACTCTGATCCTTTTGAGACAAAAGTCGTGGTTCCAGAATAAAGAACATGATAACGTATCTCCTCCTATTCATAATATATTTAATAAGTAGTTTGTAAATATTATGAAAACACTACAAATATAGGTGGAGTAAGGTATCAAGGGTTGTATGAAAATAAAAGTGCTTAAGATATGTTAGGTTGTATGATAATATGTTAACTTAAACGACTATCTGTAATAATCCTATTCTATAATATAACTTACTTAGAGTTGCTTCCATGTGCTCTATCCTTAAGATTTTATTCTTATACATCTTCATTATGTAAATGTTATATTATGTTTTAGGATGGCTAACACTCATGCTCCTTCTACCGGAACTCGAATTGAGCAGACTCACACCGAAGGAATTATGAAATGCCTTAAAGAATTAACATCTCCATCCAGACAGTAGCAAGAACTAGTTCCACACCCAGTTCTGGAATAAGTTACGGATGAAGCACGTCGAATGAATGCTCTCAAATAATTTCTGAGAAAATGACCCACTCCATTTCTTGGGAAGTCAGGAATAAGTGAGGCTGAGAAATGGGTACGTCAAATTATAAAAATATTCAATAGGGTAGGAATTGCTACAAATCTTCGAGTAATTTTAGCATCTTATATGTTTTGAAGGTGAATCTAATTTCTGGTGGCAAGTTGTAGCCTAAATTCGTAATATAATCGCCCTACCTGGGAATATTTTGAAGATATCTTCTTCAAAAAGTACTTTTCCAAGGCTCAAAGAGACTAGTTGATTATAGATTTTTTGAAGGTACTATAAGATAATTTATCTGTGGCCCGGTATGAAATTAAGTTTTCAGAATTATCCCATTATGCAGACGAGTACGTGAACGCTGAAATCAAGAAATGTAAACATTTTGAGAGAGGTTTGCACCTAGTAATTAAAACCTCGGTTAACCTTTTTGAAACTCGAGAGTTTTCATAACTTATTGAAGTTGCTTTGATTATTGAACATAATCCCGCATCAAGTTGATATGTACATCTGCCTAATCCTATCAATAGGAACAATTAGTTACTAAAACCCACCTAAGCCCCGAACCAAGCCTTAACCCAGCTTCAGTGGATAGGTTTATTCTTAAATTCACCATAGCACTACATATCCAGTTTTTGATGCCATGCGTGTTACGAATTAGGACATATCCATCCGCGTTGTCCTAAATTGTACCCCTCTGTGACCCGAAACTAATCGGGTAATTCCCCAAGGCTCAAAGGAATAAGTCCATCCTACAATCAATTCATGGCCTATAATGTTGGTACAAAGGCCGAGCCAGTCCCCAATCATGGGAAAAATTATGCCATATTTCCCATATGAAGTTTTCATGGTGTAGTAGAAGGTACAATATTCTTTTATTATTATCTCGCTCATGTTTAGTTTGATTATGGTTGAACTCATTCATTATTTGGTCTTAAATTGGCTAAAGTTTTACAAATTTTACCAAAATCATTGGATACTCCCTTGGAAATAGAATTACCTACCGGTGAGGTTAGAACACCTACTCAAGGGTATGATAATTGTAAAATTCATCTTGGGTTAGGTATACTCTTTGTAAAATTTATAATCTTAGATATACATCGATTTGATATTATTATCATAATGAATTTATTATCTAAACATCAAGATTATATCGATTGTTATTTAAATAAAGTATACGTTCGAGACCAAGAAAATCACCCTTTTGTGTTTCAAGGAATAGGTCATTCTGAACCTTCAACTTCCCAAATTCAAAGTATCACCTCTCTTTTGTTTATTAGAATCTTAGAAAAATTCAATGATATTTTCACAGAAGAATTGCTAGGAATACAACCCTTCCGAGAAATTGAGTTACCATCAAACTTTACCCAAATACTTCCTTTATTTTGATACCTCCGTGTCGAATGGATCCTCTTGAACTTCGTACCGAACTAGATGATCTAATTGAAAAATATTTTATTCTCCTTATTCATTCTCCTTGGGGAGCACCTATGTTATTGATAAAGAAGAGTGATGGAAGTTTTAGATTATGCATAGACTACCGTAAGCTGAATTCAGTAACAATTGAGGATATATATCCTTTACCTAAAATTAGATATTTATTCGATAAACTTAGGGGTGTAAGGATATTTAAAAAAAAAACCTGCCATCTGGTGACCTTAAATTATGAGTAACATAAGAGGACATTATGAAAACTGCATTTAGAACTCACTATGGATATTTTGAATTTACCATAATGTCTTTTGGATTAACCAATGCTCTTATAGCTTTCATCGATCTAATGCATCAGATATTATAATATTTTCTTGATCAATTTGTTTTCATATTCATTGATGACATCCTAATTTATTCCTAAAATCCTGAAGAACATGCCCAATTTTTAGAGATAGTATTAGGTACATTGAGAAACCATCGATTTTATGATAAGAAGAGAAAATGTGGGTTTCTCAATAAAATAGGTGAAATTATTAGGACATGTGATTTTTGAAAGTGGAATCCAAGTTGATCCACCTAAAATTGCAGTCATTTCAAAATGGAAAAATACCACTAATGTCATCGAGATTTAGAGTTTTCTCGAATTAGCTGGTTATTATCGACGTTTTGTAAAAGGATTTTTTAGTACAGCTCTTCCATTAATGAAGTTAACTAGGAAGGAAGTGCCATTCTTATGTATTGTCGAGTGTTAGCAGGCATTCCAAATTTTAAATGATAAGTTAATCAATGCCCCATCCTAACCATTCCTTATAATAATATAAGCTATGACGTATACACCGATGGCTTGTTACAAGGTTTAGGTTGTGTCCAAATGAAAAACAGAGAGTTACTTGAGTGCGTATCTAAATAACTCAAAATTCATGAATGTAATTATCCTGCGTATGATCTTGAGTTAGCGACCATAGTTTTTGCTATAAAAATATGGCGTTGTTATCTATATGGTAAGGAATTCCAAGTATTTTCATATCATACAAGTTTGAAATACATCTTCACCTTAAAAGACTTGAATTTAAGACAAAGATGTTGGATGTAATTTTTGGAAGATTACAGATTCAAGTTAGACTACCATTCTAGAAAAAGAAACATTGTAGTTGATGCCTTAAGCCGTAACCTTGTTAGAAGACTTAACAACCTGATTTCTTATGATATTACTACTACCATTGAGCAATATGACCTTCAGCTAACCTCGCCTTTTTTAAAATTCACTAATATCATTTCTTACCCAAACCTTAGGAAGAATATTTTTGAACAATAACTCCAATAACCCTTTGTGATGAAACAACAAATTGGAAGTAAGACCCAAGGATTGTTATACGATAAGGAGACAAGTCTAAGATTTAGATGTGGATTGTATGTACTTAATGAATCATCATTACAAGAAGAGGTATTACAAGAATATCATCGTTCTAAATTCATGATACTAAAGAAACAGTATTAGTGGCCAAATATGAAGAATGATATTGAGAACTTTATGAAAAGATGTCTCACTTGTCAGCAAGTAAAGATAAGATACTAGTGTCCTGGTGGACTTCTCCAATCCTTGAGTGGAAATGGGATCATATAATAATGGACTTTGTTGGTAAACTTTCTCGTAAATCCCAAGGATATAATTGTATTTGGGTGATAATAGACCGATTCACCAAATTCGCCCATTTTCTTCGAGTAAAAACTATTGATTCTTTCCAAAAGCTCAGTAAACTCTACATTTGAGAAATTATCCGATTACATGGAATCCCTTTATCCATAGTATCAGATCGAGATTCTCATTTTGTAGGTAGATTTTGACAAAACTCCAAACTATAATGGGTACTAAACTTCATCCTAGTACCCCATTTCACCCCCAAACCAATGGACAATCTGAAGGCACTATCCAAACATTGGAGGACATGTTAAGAACCTATGATTTAGATATGCCCGATAGTTGGAGTGAACACTTGTCATTAATCAATTTTTCATATAACAAAAATTATTAGTCAAGTACCAAAGCCACCCCCATTTGATTCCTTGTATAGAAGACCATGCCAATCACGAGTATGGTGGACCGAATCAGGAAATAGTAAGCAATTTGGTCCTGAAATAATTGAAGAGAATACCAAGAGGATACAATGGATTAGAGAAACACTAAAGACAGACCAAGATCGCCAAAAGAATTATGCTGATCATTGCAAGAAGCCCTTATAATTTCACATTTTCGATCAAGGATTTTGAAAGTTTCTCCCCTAAAAGGAATTCTACGCTTCGAAAAGAGAGGGAAACTAGCACCAAGATACATCAGATCCTTTAACATAACTAAACATGCTGGCTCTAAGGCCTATGAATTAAATTTATGCTCGGAGTTATCTAATATTCATAATGTATTCCATGTGTCTCGACTGCGTTAATACATTCCAGACTTGACACATACGATTTCATGGTATGATTTCTCCATTCATCCAGATCATGGGTCTGAAGAACCCCCTATTCAAGTTCTAGGCCGTCGGGTAAAAGTGCTCAGAAAGAAGGAAATTCCCTTAGTAAAGATACTCTGGGAACATAAAAATTAGAAAGAAGCCACGTGGGAACCTAAACTGGCAATAAAATAATATCCAAGCTTTTAGTCGGTAAATATAAGGATGAATTTTTATTAGGTAGGTAGATTGTAATAACCGTGTAGTATTAAACCCTAAGACAATAAACTATGATCCAATAATTACATATATTGCCTCATATCCCCCTTATAACTTAATCAAATTCAAAAACACCTTAGATAAAGTTGAAACTAAAAATAAAACTCTAAAATTTTGCTTAATTACCTTAGTAACCCCCTAAAGTTACAAAATGACCAAATTACCCCTCCAAACTTTGGAAAATTATAACTCAACATTATTTCACCCCAAGACCCAAATTTATATCAAATTGAACCTTTAGACCTCAACTAATTTAATTTATAATCCTAACTGTTAAGTTTTTATAAAATTACATAAATACCCCTAAAACATGAAAATTTATCATATTAAATACCAAATAAGAATTACACTTTATCTTTAGGTACCAAAACAAATTCTAAACTATTTAGACATTCTTCCCTTGCCAGCAAAGCCTCTCTGTCAGACAAAAGGGACCAAAATCACATGCCCTACACCATTTCACTATGTGAACTTCTTTTGCCCATGTTTTATCGTAATAAAATGTGGGAGAATCCACCTCCCAGCAGCACCAATCAATTGCCCTTGGCTTTGAACCTAAAAAAACTCCATTAAAGCTTGAGATTTAATGGTGAAACTTCATTCTTTGACTTTGAACCTATTTCAAAGTGAAGAATGTTTTTTTTACCAATTAGTCCCGTTTACTAAGTGTGTAGTTCAATAGGTCCTAACATCTTTTTTTTTTCTCCAGCAAGTCCCATGAAGTTTTTTTTGGTTCCAATAGGCCCTATTTGTAAACATAGAGTGAATATTAATTATATGTAGAAATAGAACCTATTGAGGAGAAAATGTTGTGATACGACCTATTAGGAAATATCTCATGTAAACATGACTTATTTGTCAATCTCCCATGGGTTTATTATGAGTCTAGGATGAGTGTAGTAGCCATTTTTATAAACTCATAAGTTTTGAAACTTAATTTCACAAAAGTGTTTTCGAGTTTCAAAAATTAAAATTACATTCAACCAGGATACCTCAATACTTCAAACCAACGCCAAAATATTCCTTTGGATATCTAAAACCTAGCCATAAGCTTAAAAGCCATTGCTATAGCTTGTAAATCCATGAATGTTTGGTCAATTTTTTTGAAACACACACAATAGTTGGAACTCGATGAATACTGAACCTCAATCCATGAAACCTATATTTGGACTCTTTTTGAAAAATTAGGTTTGATTGGTTCATAAATCATCTCAAATGGTTTAGAAAATTAGAAGCTATATAAGGTCAAAATTTTATCAAAAATTAGGTCGAGAGGTTGAAGATGAACTTTTCAATCAGAAACATTGACCAGGTGCGTGACCAATAATTGTTTTTTAGTTTTTTTCCAGTATTTTATTAAATTTTTCTAGTAAAAAATGGTATAAGGTAAGGTAGTTCTTGGTCAACCTAGCCCAAATTACATAAAACCAAGGTTTTAGGCTAAAAGTACTTTTAAAAAAATTACAAATTGGCCCTTTTTTATTTTTCCATGTTATGAATTTTGACCTAAACTTTTTTCTGTATACAATTTGATAAATTTTGAGCCAAAAAGTCTCTTACACCATTTTTTAGATCGGACCTTAAGCCTTAGATTTAAAACTCTCAAAAATAATTGTAAATTAGCCCCTAAACTTTAAAAAATACATCTTCTCCATTTATTTTTCTAATTTAGTCCTATTACTAACAACATACGCTTATAATCACGTGGATTCATGGATAATCAAGCACCTAACCCTCCTGATCCCGACTTCAATCAAATTTAATCACATTCTACCTAGCTAACAATTTGGTTTTGCAGTTTCAATTTTAGTTTCAGCGTACACTACACCATATTGGGTGAATGGTCGCGGCCACAGTCCCTAACTAAGATTGTGGGTTGCGACCAAAGGTCATGACCATTTTGGTGAGTCATGTCCCAAATCCCTGACCAAACGAAGGGTCACGAACCATTAGGGTTACGTCACATGATCGCGGACTATAGCCATAACCCATACACATAGATGGTCACGGCCTAAGGTCGTGATCCATCCTTCAATTTAAGCGACTGGTCATGCCATATGTCACGACCTAAGGCCATGACTCATCCTTTAATTAATGTATCTAATCATGCCACTGGTGATGGCCTAAGATCGTGACCTAACCTTTAATTTATGCAACTGGTTATTCCACTGGTCACGACCTTATACCATGCCATATCCATCAATTTAAACGCCACTCATCAAGGCCTAAGGCTGTGACCCAAAAATTTGAATATTACGATGGTCACGTTACTGGTCATAGATCATATCCGTGACCCTTCTTATACGTGAAAAAAAAATAAACATGGTCGGGGACTTTTGCCCTGACCATTTTTAACTATACCAAAAAAAATTGGGTAGAATTGGTTCGTACTTTATAATCTGGAGTCCCGTGACCACATCGTCATTTCCTAAGAGATACATGGGTATCGTGCGAGGAGTTGGTGCCGCTCACTGGGCCGTTTGGGGTATTACGAGGCTTCGCCCTCTAACGACATGTTTTCAAGCCTGAGTGTGGATATTCTTAAAATTGGGTTGTGCTCTCAAACTGGGGGTCCCGTGACCACACGGTCGGTTCCAACGAGTTACATTGGTCCCGTGCGAGGTGTTAGAACCACTCACGAGGCTGTTTGGGGAGCGTTATAGGATTTTTCCCTTTAACAGCACATTTTCAAGACTAAGTGTGGATATTCTCAGAATTGGGTCTTGCTCTCAAATTGGGGGTCTTATGACCACGCGATTAGATCAAACAAGTAACATTGGTCCCATCCGAGGTGTTGGTCCCATTCACGGGGCCATTTGGGGGGAGTTATGGGGTTTCTCCCTCTAAGGGCACGTTTTCAAGCCTGAGTGTGGATATTCTCAAAATTGGGTCATGCTCTCAAATCGGGGGTCCCCTGACCACGCAGTCATTTCTAATGAGTTACATTGGTCCCGTTCGAGGTATTGCTACCGCTAATGGGGCCGTTTGGGGGCATTACGGGGTTTCAACATCTAATATCACGTTTTTAAGTCCGAGTGTGGATATTCTCAGAATTGGATCGTGCTCTCAAATCGGGGATCCCATGATCACGTGTTGGGTTCCAATGAGTTACATTGGTCTTATTCAAGGTGTTGGCACCAGTCGCAGGGCTGTTTGTGGGGTGTTATGGGGTTTCGCTCTCTAACGGCACGTATTTAAGCTTAAGTGTGTATATTTTCAGAATTGGCTCGTGCTATCAAACCGTGGGTCGCGTGATCATGCGGTCAGTTCCAACGAGTTACATTGGTGCCGTTAGAGGTGTTGGTGCCACTAACGGGGCCATTTAGGGGGCATTACGGGGGTTCACCCTCTAAGGGCACATTTTTAAGCCTGAGTGTGGATATTCTTAGAATTGGGTCGTGCTCTCAAATATGGGGTCCTGTGACCATAAAGTCAGTTCCAAAGAGTTACATTGGTCCCGTTCGAGGTGTTGGTATTGCTAATGGACCGTTTGGGGGCATTACGGGGTTTCTCCCTCTAACGACAGGTTTTCAAGCCCCATGTGGATATTCTCAGAATTACGCCATACTCTCAAATGGGTGGTCCTGTGACCACGTGGTCGGTTCTAATGAGTTACATTGGTCCCATTCAAGGTGTTGGCACCACTCACAGGGCCGTTTGTGGGGGCATTACGGGGGTTCTCCCTCTAACGACACATTTTCAAGCCTAATTGTTAATATTCTCATAATTGGGTCATGCTTTCAAATCGAGGGTCCCGTGACCAAGCGGTCAGTTCCAACGAGTTACATTGGTCCCGTCTGAGGAGTTGGCACCATTCAAGGGGCATTACGAAATTTCGTCCTCTAACGACACATTTTTAAGCATGAGTGTGGATATTCTCAGAATTGGGGTGTCCTCTCAAATCGAGGGTCTCGTGACCACGCGGTCAGTTCCAACGAGTTACATTGGTCCTGTACGAGGCATTAGTACCACTCACGGGCAGTTTTTTTTTTTTTGGGGGGGGGGTACGGGGTTTCGCCCTCTAATGACACGTTTTCAAGCCTAAGTTTGGATATTCTTAAAATTAGGACACACTCTTAAATTATTGGTCTCGTAACCACGTGGTTAGTTCCAAAGAGTTACATTGGTCCTGTGTGAGGTGTCGGCACCGCTCACGAGACCTTTTGGGGGGATTTATGGGGTTTCGCCCTCTAACGACACGTTTCCAAGCCTAAGTGTGGATATTCTCAGAATTGGGTCATGCTACGCGGTCGATTTTAACGAGTTACATTGGTCCTGTACGAGGTGTTGACACCGCTCACGGTGCCGTTTGGGGGGTGTTACAGGGTTTAGCCCTCTAACGGAACGTTTTCAAGCCTAAGTGTGGATATTCTCAGAATTGGGTCGTGCTCTCAAATTCGGGGTCCCGTGACCATGAAATTGATTCTAAAGAGTAGTATTGGTCCCGTGTGAGGTGTTGGTACCACTCACGAGGCCATTTGGGGTGCGTTACAGGGTTTCGTCCTCTAACGACATATTTTCAAGCCTAAGTGTGGATATTCTCATGATTTGGTCATGCTCTCAAACTGGGGGTCCCGTGACCATGAGGTAAGTTCCAACAAGTTACATTAGTCCTGTGCGAGGTGTTGACTTCACTCACTGGGCCGTTTGGGGGGATTTATGAGGTTTTGCCCTCTAATGACACATTTTCAAGGCTAAGTGTGGATATTCTCAGAATATGGCCGTGCTCTCAAACCGAGGGTTTCCTGACACCGCGGTCTGTTCCAACGAGTTATAATGGTCCTGTTTAAGGTGTTGGCACCTCTCACTGGGCCGTTTTCGGGACATTATGGTGTTTCCCCCTCTAACGGCACAATTTCAAGCCTAAGTGTGGATATTCCTAGAATTGGGTCGTACTCTCAAATCGGGGGTTTCGTGACCACGCGGTCGGTTCCAATGAGTTATAATGGTCCCGTGTGAGGTGTTGGTGCCACTCACGGGGACATTTGGTGGAGATTACGATGTTTCACCCTCTAATGGACCATTTTCAAGCCTAAGTTATGATATTCTCATAATTGGGTAGTGCTCTCAAACCGGGGGTCCCGTGACCATGCGGTTGGTTCCTACGAGTTACATTGCTCCCGTGCGAGGTGTTGACACCGCTCACGGGGCTCTTCGGTGTGCGTTATGGGATTTTGCCCTCCAACGGGACATTTTCAACCCTAAGTGTGGATATTCTAAGAATTGGGTCGTGCTCTCAAACCGAGGGTCTCATGACCACGCGATCAGTTTGAATGAGTTACATTGATCATGGGGCCGTTTGTGGGGTGTTACGGGGTTTTGCCCTCTAATGTCATGTTTTTAAGCCTAAGTGTGTATATTCTCAAAATTGGGTCGTTCTCTTAAATCGGGGGTCCTGTGACCACGTGATCGGTTCCAACGAGTTACATTGGTCCCGTGCAAGGTTTTGGCGTCATTCACGGGGCCTTTTGGGGGCATTATTGGGTTTCACCCTGTAACAGAACATTTTTAAGCCTAAGTGTGGGTATTCTCAAAATTGCGCCATTCTCTTAAATCGAGAGTCTCATGACCACGCGATCGATTCCTATGAGATACACTGGACTCATGCGTGGTGATCGCTCCCCTCAAGGTGCCGTTTGGGGGGTGTTTCGTGTTTTCGCCCTCTGACGGTAAGTTTCTAAGCCGAAGTGTTGATATTTTAAAATTATCATCATATTCTCAAACTGGGGGTCCCATGACCACGTGGCTGGTTCCTGCGAGTTAGATTGGTCCCGTGTGAGGTGTTTTCACCTTAAACGGGGACTCTGGGTGGTGTTTTGGTTTTCACCCTCTAACGGCATGTTTTAAGCCTAACTCTATATATTTTCAAATTATCTTCATATTCTTAAATCGGGGGTCCCGTGACCACACGATCGGTTCCTGTGAGTTACATTGGTCCCGTACGAGGTGTTTTCACCTCTCATGAGACTTTTTGGTGGGTTCTTTGGGTTTTCTCCCTCTAAAGGCACGTTTGGCAAAAACATCTATCTTTTATGGCCTTTCCAAATGCAGTGTGTTGTAGAGCCATTGAAATTGTTATATAAAGGAGTCCCAGATAATATGATGCATTTTCCCATTTGGAGTTCAATAAAGTATTTCAAATACGACTCCTCTCATTACGGGGAGTATGGAATTCATCAAGATCCAACAATGTAGGACACTCTAATAGTATTTTTTCCTCATTCTTGATGTTTCTCATTTACAACACTCTTTTCCCCTTTCTTTTAGTGTTCCTTCATCGTGATTCTCTCATGTGAGGGTTGTCAAGCTCTTAATCTTACTGTGAGGCCACTTTATAATGTTGAGTTTCCTGCACCTCTTTGTAATGTTACAAGGTGGTGTTACAGGGAACTCAACATTACAAAAAAGGTACAGGAAACTCAACATTACAAGGTGGCCTCACAAGAAGCTTAAGAGCTTGACAATTATCCTGCCATGAAGAAGAACTTGAAGGGCTTTGGTTTGAAATACAAATCTATTCATAAATGCAAGTATGATTGCATATTGTTCCGCAAGGAGCACGAAGAGAATTATGAATGTCATGTATGCAGTGAGCCTAGATATGTGATTTGTGAGAATGGAAAGGATAAAGCTGTAAAAAATCGCAAGTGCTCACAGGTCCCACCAAAGTTTTTGAAGCATTTTCCACTTAGTCCAGGGTTAAAATGGTATTTTCCTATACTGTGGATAGCAGAGGCAATGACATGGCACACTTGATGCGAGGTGGGTGAGAATGTGTTGCGTCATCCAGTTGATTCACCCATCTGGAAAATTTCAAACACACAACACTATGAATTTTCAAAGGAACCGCGCAACATTCGTCTTGTAATATCAACCGATGGGTTTAACCCTTTTGGTAATTTAAGTACTAGTCAAAGTTATTGGCCAGTTCTCTTGGCGCCTTTAAGTCTCCTTCCGACACTATGCATGAGAAAGGAGTTCACGTTGTTATCTTTATTGATACCCGGTTAAAGGATCCCCATGATGATATTGATATATTCTTATCATCATTAATCAAAGAACTTAAAGATTTGAGGGATAAAGGTATGACAACGTTCGTCTCTCATAAGGGTGAAGAGTTAACTCTTAAAGCAATAGTGATATCGGTGATCCACGACCTTCCATCTTATGGAACCTAGTTCGATTGTAATGTGCACGATTATTATGGATGTCCCATATGTGGGGAGGAAACTAAATCCTGTTGGGTAAAACATAGTGGTAAGGTGAGTTACACGGGTCATCATAGATTTCTTCCAACTAGTCACCCTTTTAGGAATGACAAGTCTAACATTTTGCCTATTGATCACGAGCGTAGAACACCACCAGCTCGACTTTTTGGTCAGCAGATCGAGGAGAAGGTGGTAGCTATGACTACAGGGAATATGTATGTAAGTAAAGACACCTAGTTTGTAAACCTAAAGAGTAAAGCTAGGGGGATATGAACGACCCTAGTAAAGTGAAGCCGTGGTTTAGGCGATCAATATTATTTGATTTGCCAAATTGGAAAGATCATCGTGTAAGGCATGTAGTTGATGTGATGCACATTGAAAAGAATATTACGGAACATCTAATAGGAACATGTCTAGGTGGATCTCATTCCAAAGATGGGGAGTGGGCCCACCTAGATTTACAGGATATGAAAATAAAGAGGAAATGTGGTTAAAACATCATCCTACAGCATGAAGAGTTTCTACCCCCGGGCTTGCTTTCACTTTGACTACTAGTGAGAAGAAGATCCTCATAGACACGTTGTTCAATTTGAAGACTCCAACCGGTTATTCTGGTAATTTACATAGGGTAGTAAGCTACCAAGAAAATGACTTGAAACAATGCAATTCTCATGACTGTAACGTAATCATCCAGTTAATCCCTCTATTATTTCGGCATTTCTTTTTTGAACACAAAGATCTACGTCGGGAAATTATTCAAATCAGTTTTTGTTTTACCTTACTTTGTGCAAAAGTGGTAAACATAAGGCATATTAAAGCTGTGAAATCAACTTTCGCCGAGGCAGTTTGTGTATTAGAGAAATATTTTCCTTCGTCATTTTTTGATATCATCATCCACCTACTTGTGAATATTTATGCGATGAAGCTTTGTTATGTGGTACCATTAGGTATCATTAGATATATCCTTTTGAGCGCTTGATGAAAATGTTCAAAGACTACGTAAAGAATACATAGTATATTGGAGGGTCAATTGTTGAAGAATATGTAATTGTGAAATCATCGCTATACGCTATGGAACATATGCCAGAACAAGAGGTGAGGAGGTTCAATCCTTGTAGAGAACGAGTGATCGAGGAACTTGACGAGTTTGAGGATGAATTTCCATTTGGGAACCCTAACGAAGTAAAATTCATAAATCTACAATATTATCAAGCAACTCATTATGTCTTAGAATCGCATGATGAAGTCGAAAACTGGAGAGTGAGTACCTACTGAATTCTTATTCTTTGATTATATATTTTTTTTATATTTTTATGATGTAAACTCTATAATTTACCGGTAGGAAGTATGATAACGAAATTGCATGACAACTGATTTTAGGGCATGGGTATCAAAAGAGGTAAATTTCATATCTTATGTATGCGGTTATTTGTTTGTGTGTGATAAAAACATGCCTTGATATAAATTCATTAATAAATGCAGCTTCTAAAAAGAGGTGATGGCTCTTCCAGGCTAACAAGCCTAGCAAAGGGCCCTAGTTTTCGTGCGAAAGATTTTAAGAAATTTCGCACCAGCGGTTTTGAGTTCATTTCATATCCATATGAGGAAAATCTTTTGATGCAAAAAAGTAGAATATAAATTTCTGCCTTGACTACTTGTATCGCTAGTAAAAGCGATAAAAATCTAAAGAATATGGTGCTCACCTATTATGCGATAATCCAACAAATCCTAAAACTTGATTACTTAGATTTCAAAGAAACCATAATTTATTATGACTGGGTAAAGGTGAATGATACAACAAATACTTGCAAAGTTGATACGAACTCCAAACTTATTATGGTAGATTTATCATAGCTGAAGAGTAAAGATCGCATAGTCGACTAACCTTTTATTTATGCCTTTCAGAATGTAAAGAAGGTATTATACTCGAAGTGCATAAATAATGATAGTTGCTCTATTGTTGTGCATGCACTAAAGGGTATGACTCCTGAAGTGGTTGCATTAAAGGTTCTAAAAGATTTCTAGTCAGCTCTTGATGAAAACCCTAATTTGAAGGATCTTTTAGTAGATTTAGAGGAAGATTGAGTATCAAAATATTATGTTATCCTTGTCAATCTTATTTGTATCCTATATTGACATTGTATTAGCGTTTTACTTTGATGTATGAATGTTTAGTTACATTTATGAATGTTTAATATTATTTATGTAAGTTAACTTTCGAAAACATGTTATGCTCAGTCGAATGTTTAGTTACTTTCACAAGATGCTCGGTTTGAGAATAGAGCCATTTGAGTTTGTGATTGGATAAAATTGAACCAACTTAATTTCCACGTCTTCCTGTACATATACATTTGTTGATTAGTTTCATTAATGCAGTGTTCATAAAATTAAGTTAAATTAGATTAATTTTATGAAGATTGTATTAAAGAAACTAATTAACAAATGTACATGTAAAAGAATACGTTGGGGGCTCCAGAATCAATTTGGTCTAATCACACATTCAAAAGACTCTATTTAATGAACTTCTTGGATCGCAGGAACTAGGTAATATTTACTTTAACTGAAGTAGTTATATAATTGATATGAATTATCTTTTGAATCTTTTAGATGATAGAAGGAGTATGGGATAATTATTAGTTTTGTTTGGTTTGGCTGTTGGATAATTATTGGTCGTTTGGGGGCTGGTTTGGGTTTTCACCCTTTAACGGCATGATTTTAAGCCTAAGTGTAGATATTTTCAAATTATCATCATATTCTCAAATCAGGGGGTCCCATGACCATGCGGCCAGTTCTTGCGAGTTACATTGGTCCCGTGAGAGGTGTTCGTGCCCCTAACGGGGCCGCTTGGGGGGTGTTTTGTTTTTTTGCCCTCTAACGGCATGATTTAAGTCTAAGTCTATATATTTTCAAATTATCATCATATTATCAAATCAGGGGTCCCGTGACCACGCAATTGGTTCTTGTGAGTTATATTGGTCCCGTGCGAGGTGTTTGTGTCTCTCACCGGGCCGTTTGGTGTGTGCTTTGGGTTTTTCCCCTCTAAAGTCATATTTGGAAAGAAAATTTGCCTTTTCTGGCCTTGCTAAATGCAGTGTATTTTAGATCTCATCTGGAAAAGAGTCCCGGATAATATGATGCATTTTCCTATTTGGAGTTTGATAGAGTTTTCCAAATACGATTCCTCTCATTACGGGGAGTGTGGCCTTCATCAAGAACCACCAATATATAATACTCTAATAGTATTTTCCCCCATTCTTTATGTTTTTCATTTACAACACGCCTTTTCCCTTTCTTTGAGTGTTCCTTTACCTTGATTCTCTCTTGTGAGGGTTGTCAAACTCTTAATCTTCCTGTGAGGCCACCTTATAATGTTGAGTTTCCTGCACCTCTTTTGAGATGTTGAGTTCCCTATGATGCCACCTTGTTACATTACAAAAGAGGTGTAAGAAACTCAGCATTACAATGTGGCATCACATGAAGATTAAGAGCTTGACAACCCTCACATGAGAGAATCACGATGAATGAACACTCAAAGAAAGGGAAAAAGAGTGTTGTAAATGAGAAACATCAAAATGGGGGAAAACACTATTGGAGTGTCCTACATGGGTGGTTCTTGATGAAGGCCACCCTCCCCGTAATGAGAGGAGGAGTATTTGGAACACTCTATCAAACTCCAAATGGGAAAACACATCATATTATCTGGATTCCTTTCCAGAACAATTTCAATGAGTTGTATGACATGCTGCATTTGGCAAGGCCAAAGAAGACAATTTTCCTTTCCAAACATGCCTTTAGAGGGTGAAAATCCAAATCACCCACCAAACGATACCGTGAGAGGTACAAACACCTCGCACAGGAACAATGTAACTCGCAGGAACCGATCGTGTGGTCACGGGACCCCCGATTTGAGAATATGACGATAATTTGAAAATATATAGACTTAGGCGTAAAACATTCCGTTAGAGGTCAAAAAACCAAAACACCCCCTGAGCGGCCCCGTGAGAGGCGCAAACACCTCGCACCGGACCAATATAACTCGCAGGAACTAGCTGCATGGTCATGGGACCTCCAGTTTGAGAATATTATGATAATTTGAAAATATATACACTTAGGATTGAAACATGTCGTTAGAGGGAGAAAACATAAAGCACCCCCCCAAACAACCCCATGAGAGGTACGAACACCTCACATGGGACCAACGTAACTTGCAAGAACTGACTGCATGGCCAAGAGACCCCCGGTTTAAGAATATGATAATAATTTAAAAATATTTACACTTATGCTTGAAAACATGTCGTTAGAGAGCGAAAACATAAAGCTCCCACCAAACGGCCCTGTGAGAGGTGTTGGTGCCTCTTACGGGGACGTTTGGGGGGTGTTTCGGGGTTTCTCCATCCAACGACATATTTTTAAGCCAAATTCTAGATATTTTGAAATTAACCTCGTTTTCTCAAATCGGGGGGGGGGGGGGGGGGATGATTATCCAATCGTCAAAACCAACAACCAATAATTATACCGTACTCCTTCTAACATATTATCTAACAATAAGTCAACAACCAATAATTATCCAACATCCAAACCAAATAAAACCAATAATTATCGCGTACTCCATATAACATACTATCCAATAACAATCCAACAACCAATAATTATCCAACATCCAAACCAAACAAAACTAATAATTATCCCGTACTCCTTCTATCATCTAAAAGATTCAAAAGATAATGCATATCAATTATATAACTACTTCAGTTCAAGTAAAGAGTACCTGATTCCTGTAATTCACGAAGGCCATTAAATAGAGTCTTATGAATGTGTGATTAGACCAAATTGATCCTAGAGCCCCCAACGTATTCTTTTACATGAACATTTTTTGATTAGTTTCTCTAATAAAATCTTCCAAAAATCAAGCTAATTTAACATCATTTTATGAACACTGCATCAATGAAACTAATGAACAAATGTATATGTACAGGAACACGTGGAAATTAAGTTGGGTCAATTTGATCCAATCACAAACTCAAACGACTCTATTCTCAAACTGAGCGTCTTGTAAATGTAACTGAACATTCGATTGAGCATAACCTACTATCAAAAGTTAACTTACATAAATAATATTAAACATTCGTAAAAGGAACTAAACATTCATACATCAAAGTAAAACATTAATAGAATGTCAATATCATAATAGGATACAAATAAGATTGACAAGGATAAAATAATATTTTGATACTCATTCTTCATCTAAATCAACTAACAAATCCTTCAAATTAGGGTTGTCATGAAGAGCTGAATGGAACTCTTTTGGAGCCTTTAATCCATCCATTTCAGTAGTCATACACTTTGGTGCATGCACAAAAACAGATCAATTGCCATCATTTATGCACTTCGAGTAGATACCTTAGTTACGTTCTAAAAGGCACAAATAAAAGGCTCGTCGACTATGCAATATTTACTCTTCAACTTTGATAAATCTACCATAATAAGTTTGGAGTCAGTATTAAATTTGCAAGTATTTGTTTTATCCTCCTCCTTTACCCAATCACAATAAATACGGTTTCTATGAAATCTAAGTAATCAAGTTCTAGGACTTGTTGGATCATCCCATAATAGGCTATCACTATTTTCTTTGGATTTTTATCGCTTTTGCTAGTGATACAAGTGGTCAAGGAAGAAATTGATATTCCACTATTTTGCGTCAAAATCTTTTCCTCATATGAATTTGAAATAAAATAAAAAATGTTGGTGCAGAATTTCTTAAACTCTTTCGCAAGAAAACTAGGGCCTTTTGCTAGGCGTGCAAGCCTGGAAGAGACATCACCTCTTTTTTGAAGGTGCATTTATTAATGAATTTGTATCAGGGTATGTTTTTATCACACACAAATAAATAATTGCACACATAAGATGTGAAATTTACCTCTTTTAATACCCATGCCCTAAAATCAGTTGTCATGCAATTTTTCCTTTGATCTTGAAAAATATTGTTCTCTTACTTCCTACCTATAAATTGTAGAGTTTAGATCATAAAAATATAAAAAATAAATAATCAAAGAAGAAGAATTCAGTAGATACTCACCTTTTCCAATCTTCGACTTCATCTTGCGATTCGAAGACATAACGAGTTGCTTGCTCATATTGTATATTTATGAGTTTCACCTCTTTAGGATTCCCAAACTTCAATTTGTCCTCAAACTCGTTAGGTTCCTCGATCACTCGTTCTCTACAGGAATTGAACCTCCTCACCTCTTGTTCTGCATATGTTCCCTAGCATATAGCGATGATTCCACAATTACGTATTCTTTAGAAATTGACCCTCTAATATACCGTGTATTCTTTATGTAATCTTTGAAGTTTTTCATCAAGCGCCCAAAATTATACATCAAAAGATACCTAACGGGACCACATAACAAACCCTCATCGCATAAATGCACAAGCAAGTGCATCCTGATATCGAAGAACGCTGGAGGAAAGTATTTTTGTAATACACAAACTGCCTCGGTTAAAGTTGATTTTGCATCTGTAATGTGCCTTATGTTTACCACTTCTGCAAAAAGTAGGGTAAAACACATACTGATTTGCATAATTTCTCAATAGAGATCTTTGTGTTCAGAAAAGAAATGCCGAAATAACAAAGGGATTAATTGGATGATTACGTGCCAGTCGTGAAACTTGCACTGTTTCAAGTCATTTTCTTGGTAGCTTACTACCCTACGTAAATTACCTGAATAATTGGTTGGAGTCTTCAAGTTGAACAACGTGTCTAAGAGGATCTTCTTCTCACTAGTAGTCAAAGTGAAAGCAACCCGGGGGTAGAAATTCTTACTATTGTAGGATCATTTTTTAACCATAATTTCCTCTTTATTTTCATATCATGTATATCTAGGCGGGCCTGCTCCCCATATTTGGAATGAGATCCACCCAGACATGTCCTATTAGATGCTACAATATTCTTCTCCGTGGGCATCAAATCAACTACGTGCCTTACACGATGATCTTTCCAATACGACAAATTAAAAAATATTTATCGCCTGGACCGCGAATTGGATTTACTAGGTTCATTCGGATCCCCCCAGCTTTATGCTTATAGTTTACAAACTGGGAGTGTTTGCCTACGTACCTATTCCCCACAGAAGCAGCCATCATTTTCTCCTCGATCTGCTGACCAAAAAGCCGAACATGTCGTGTTCTATGCTCATGATTAACATGAAAAAAGTTAGACTTGTCGTTCCTAAATAGGTGACTAGTCGACAGAAATCTACGATGGCCCGTGTAACTCATCTTACCACTATGTTTTAGCCAACAGGCTTCAGTTTCCTCCCCACATAAGGAACATCTATAATAACCATGAACATTACAACTGAACCAGGTTTTATAAGGGTGGAAGGTCATGGATCGCCCATATCACCATTACTTTAAGTGTGAACTCTTCACCCTTTTGAGAGTCGAACACCACCAGGACTTTATCCCACAACTCTTTAAGTTCTTCGATTAATGATGCTAAGAATATATCAGTATCATCACTGGGAGCCTTCAGCCCAGGTATCAACAAAGACAACAATGTGAACTCCTTTTCCATGCATAATGTCGAAGGGAGATTTAAAGGTGCCAAGAGAACTAGCGAATAACTATGACTAGTACTTAAATTATAGAAAGGGTTAAACCCATCGGCTGAGATTGCAAGATGAACGTTATGTGGTTCCTTTGCAAATTCATGGTGTTGCGTGTTTGAAATTTGTCAGATGGGTGAATCAACTGGATGATGCATCAGATTCTCACCCACCTCGCATCGAGCGTGCTATGTGATTCCCTCCGCTATCCATGGTACAGTAAAAACCCAATTTAACTATGGCCCAAGGGGAAAATACTTCAAAACCTTTTGTGAGACGTTCGAGCACTTGCGATTTTTTGCAGCTTTGTCCTTTCCATTCTCACAAACCACATATATAGACTCACTGGAAACATAACATTCATCCTTCTCTTTGTGCACCTTCCGGCACAATATGCAGTCATACTTCCATGTATGAATAGATTTGTATCAAACCCAAACCCTTCAAGCTCTTCTTCATGGTAGGATAATTTTTTGGTAACATGTCTCTTTTAGGAGAATATCTTTAACCCACTTAAGAATTTCGGTTTCGTTGTTCCCAGGCAAACCAAATTGACTCTTCAAATTAAGCAAACCAATCATTGCATATAATACCGAATGAACTTTATCGCAATCTTTATACAACAGTCTAGCTGCATCGACTTTCAACCGTATGTATTCCCAATCTCCTGGAAGTTCAACATCAAAATTTTCATTTAGTTTGATACAATATGCATTATCCATATCCATAGGTTGGGTGTTTTTACGATTGTGGAGTACGTAAGCATCATCAATGAAGTTGATCAATGGACAATCTGTTGGTTAATCATGTACCATTTCCACTCATTGGGGTTCCATTATGCAGTGGGGTACTAACGATTCTTCCGGAACATAAGGTATATTTTTTTCACCATGGTATGTCCATATTGTATAGTCTTTAAAAATTCCCCATTGTATTAAATGAAACTCAACGTATTCCACTGACTTATATTTTTCGTTCATTCAATGGATGCACGGACATGGAATCAATTCAGTTTTAATATTTTTAAAAGTGTATTTAACAAATTCTTGAATGCCATTTACATGATTATTTGAAATTCGGTTAGTCTCTCCCATCCACTCTTTACATAGTGGGAAATCCATGTAATAATATTTAAATTTCAGTCCCGTGGATATAAGGTAAAAGTTTTAGTACAAATGAAACAAAAATAATATTGTTAAAACTAAAGTAATAAAAAATATTATTAACTAAAACCAAACCAATATTCTTAAACTGCAACAAAACCAATATTCTTACAACTGAAACAAAAAAATGTTATTACAACTGAAATGAAAGAAAAAATTATTACAACAGAAACAAAACAAAATATTAATTGGTCTTTTCCATCAAATAAATTGGCCAAGCAAGAAAAGAATTTGCGTAATTCCTCAATTCCATCCTATCCCCGCCTTCAGCGAACACATGTACATCTCTGTAGTCGTTGTATATTAAATCCACCATTATTTAAGCCTCACATATCTCCAAAGATCCGTTTTGTATGAGAGTTATGACAACCTTGGATATGAGTACACACCCCAACAACCCTCTTATTGATCAGGTCTTTGAAATAATACTTTTCACCATAGTCACCGTGAGTTATTATTGATGATGTAAGTCCCATGACAGGCGAAGGCATAGGGAATGGGAATGTTGGAGGAGGAGGCATTTGGGAGGGAAATATTGTATGCAGAATTTGGGAAGTGAAACTTGAAGGGGGAGGATAGGAAAAACCTTGACGAGGAGGGTGAGGGTAAGGGTAACCTTGAGGAGGCAGCATTGGGATCCCATAATTTTGAAAAAGGGAAACAATTTGCCCAATTTGATTCGTCAACATTCCCAGGTTATTTTTGATATCTTAGACATCCCCATCGGTCTTTAAATGTCGTTCCTCATTGGACGAGAAACGATAATTGATCGAAAAAAACTCGTCCACGAGAGGTGCGGTCTATTAAAATTTTATTTTTGGCATATGTTAGCCAATACTTCTCGTCCTCCCCCTTTTGTCCTTTCCAAAGCTCTGGGTTAGGGCATCATTTTCAGGTTAATTTCATCATTAAGGCTCGAACCTAACTGACTATTGATGGCCTCTATTGATTATACCATCTCAGCTAAGTGCGACGGGAATTTAGTCTTTGCCTCATCGAGTATGAACGGATAAGTTGGACCGATTTGGTTTTTTACCTGCATCTGGACCATCCTTTATCCTACTCATCCATTCTTTCTTCAAATCTTCATAAGATTTGGATCCCAACCTGTGGATATTAGTTTTTTGTGCCCTATTTTTTTCTCCCCTTGGACCAACTTTTTCTCTATCGCTTCATTCTCCAAAAACTTATTCCACTGCTCCATCGGAATATCTACATTGGGATGTATAGATGGAGGTTGAAAGTAATCATGATATTAGAGATAATTTCCCCATTAACAAAACTATTTTGGGGACTAAGACAAAAAGGCAGCTCAGCATGACAACTCATCATGGTAACTCAGCGTGGCAGTTCAGAGGGACCTTCTAGCAAAGAAATTAACCGAGAGAGCTCGTCATTTAGTCCTATTGACTAATTTGGTCTTGTAGTATCTTTTGTTTATATTGACTATGAGATATAACGATTGTAAAGATGTAATGAGTATAATGATTTTGTGTGAGGTCGAACGGTACTCGCGAGAGACCAGGCTTGGCAGGGCCTGGGAGAGCTTTCATGCGCTATCGAACGACCTCGCCGTGGGAACTTTAGAGGGACTTGGTTTGGAGGATTGAGAAGTGAGGCATGGTTGGGGCTTGTCCTGACCATCTTAGATACACCTGGCAAAGCACCAAAGGTCCCTGATCGTGGAACCTCAGGAGGAACAGCTTTGAGTTCCATCAAGCGTTGAGTTGTGAACCAAATAGCCCTCTACTTAATGTCACATCTGCTGTACGTGATGTCACTAACCAACCAGGCAATGTCAAATCTGCACTTGAGTAAACCACCATGGTATTTGAGGCTGTGAGACAGTTGGTGAGCCACCTCTGCAACAACAGGCACCTGACACACAGTGGTTAGGCAAAAGGCATATCTTGGTATTTAATGTTTGTGACATAAAGTATGAGGGATGTCTTTCACAGGAATTAATGACCGAGTTGCTTCAGGGGTGGTGTGGGGGGTTATCTAAGGAGCCGAACTACCTCTGGGGAGAGGATGTTTCTCTTTGAGAGTTCAGAAGTTATTACTAGAGAGAATATACATCAGAGAGAAATTATTAAAAACAGAGAGTTTACTTACTCACCATTGTCATTTATTACGAAAATTTTAATACTTGACAGGTATCTTTGAGGGTTGTTGGTGTGTTTGGCTTCCTGCCAAGGTGTATCTAGGGTGCTTACTTTTCTCTCCCTCTAAATGAGTTATTTTTAAGTTCGTTATTATCTTTTCGAGTTATACACGAGAGATTTGAGAGTTTAACCTAAGTTTATCTTCACTAAATTGTGTTTGCGTGTCTGAAAGTTAATTAATAGTGTTGATGGTTAACTTGTCATTACTGTACGCCTCCATCTAATCTAAACTACCCTCTTACATTTGGTGACTCTATTGGGGAGGCATTCTTCTAAGCAAGGAGTATGGCGCATGATAACGTTAATCGAAGGCTTAACTTTGATGACATTCAACACAATGAAGAACAGGTAGCGAGAGAGCTGGAGGCCTCAAGGGAGGTGGTTCCTCGGACAGAGGTACCTCCAGTTCAAGCGGAAATAGTCATCCCAGGGGCACCACAAGCCTCTACGAGTGTTGGGTTGGGCCCAACCTAGGTGGCACTTCTTAGGAATAAATTTTACGAGTTTTTGCAAACTCCCGTGGTTTTAACGGTGTTGGGGAGATTTGAAGCCAACCCTTTTGTGACACCAGGGGTAACCCCAACGGCCCTACCAAGTGTAGTTCTAATGGGAACGGTCCTAGCAAGTATACCCTCTGTTGCAAATCCAATAGTGGGAACTCTAGGAGTATCAACGACTTCAACTGTGATAATCTCTTCAGCTGCAACGGGTGCACCGCCTATGGTCCCTTTGGTCGTTCCCTCAACGACATCAGTAATAGAGGAGATGAGGAAAGATATGCAAAAAGAGATGCAGAAAGAGATGTTGAAAGAGATGATGAAGTTCATGCAAGCCTCCTCACAATCTGCGGGCGAGGTAGCTTCGGTCTATGACGACTTTCGGATGCCTTACCCCTAGGAATACAACGATGATCCCTACCTAAAAGATTATATTCCTATTATTTTTGAAAAATATACAGGAAATGGTGGAAACCCGAAGGAGCATATTAAGCGCTTCATTGAACACCCGGGGGCGCATTGCAATAACAAGAAACTCAAGTTAAGGGAATTTTCTAAATCCTTAACCGATAAAGCATATACTTGGTATTCTCACTTAGCTCCTAAGAGTGTTTCCATATGGGAGGAGATGCACGTTTTGTTCATCCAAAAGTTCTTTCTGGCAGAAGATGAGTTTACTCTAACCCAGCTGGCAAGAGAGGAGTAACGACCATAGGAAGACATAGTGGCATACGTTCAGAGGTTCAGGGAAAGGTCCCTCGATGTGAGGGAGGAGGCCAGAGAATCCAAAATGCTGCAGATCTGTGCGGAAGGGTTGCTTCCTGAGTACATCTGTCATCTCATAAACGAGACGTGTGAGGGAACTTTTGTGGCATTCTTAAAAGTAGTAAGGAATATCTCGTTGGTTGTAAGACCAAACTTGGTAGCAATTCCCATGATATTTAGGCAATCGATACAACCTATGGGAGGGAGGTCTCAGCCCCCACGGGTGGGATATACTGAAGGAGCATACGGGGGCAAGGTACCGAAGAGGGACAATAAGAGGAAGTTTAGGAGAGACAGGGAAGACCCACCACCATTGCCTTGTACAGTGGAAGAGGCTATCAGCTATTACAATGCAATGGTCCAAGGAGGAACGATGTACGAACCAAAGGGCATCACCGTTGGGGAACCTAACGCTGTAACTAAGGCAGATCTCAATTATTGTCAGATTCATCGAAAGATCCGATATTCAACGGAGAGTTGTTTCACGTTAAGGAGAATCATCGATAAATATGTGAAGGTAGGAACATTACAAATCCCCCCGCAGAACGTTAATAATAACCCACTCCAAGAGCACGGGGCTAATCTGGTAGTGGCCTACGACGAGGAAGCAGAGTGAGGAGGAAGGGAACTAATGGTGAAGCAGGAGGAGTTTGAGGAATTTTTGGAAGATTACACTAGAGGAATGGATAACTTAATGTTAACTTATGATGGAGCAAGTTTTAAAGATGTGGAAGATGTATATAGCATTGAAGGCGAGGAAGCGAACCAAGCTATAGAATACTGTGCAGTTTTAAGATCCCCAAAGTTTGCCGGGTTCTTCGACCAGGTAGGGATACCAAAGGAGAGTAGATTGGAGATAACCCAGGAGATCCTCGACATTACAAGGAAGAATGCAGTCCCTTCACTAAGCTGGAAGGGCCCCATGGCTAGGCTAGTAAAAAGGTTTCTGTCAGAGATAACTTTCAGCGACGCAGACAGGGCAGTAAGGTTCCCTCATAATAGACCATTGTATGTGACTGCTAGCATTAACGGGGTTAGCTTTGCAAGGGTCTTATGGATGGGGGAGCTTCCATCAATATCATGCCAATCAACTCTTTCCACGCAACTAATATTTTGGAGGAAAGGTTAGTACTCATGGCTTTGGTGATTTCGAGTTATGACAACCAATCTTCCAAGTCCATCGATTACGTGAACATTGGGATCGTGATGGGAAATCTGAGTTCCCACATCAAATTCCACGTAATAGAGAGTATAACTTCCTACCATCTGTTAATAGGAAGGGTGTGGATGTATAACCTAGGGCTAGTCACTTCGACGTATCCTGCATCTACCAGGTGAATATTAAGGGGACGGACGTTACCATTAGAGCTACGAAAAGGCCCTTCATTGTCGAAGAAGCTCACCTGGTAGATGCAGCCTTTTACACAGAACTGAAGGAGTACATAAGAGTCCTAACTAGAAGAATGGAGGGAGCATAGGTTCCCTCGATCAGAGAAAGGATATGGACCTTGAATAAGCAGAATAAAGAGGCTGTAAGAAGCAAGGGAGTGGTGATAGAAGAAGCCCACCAGGTGGTCCCTCGACCCCAAAACATCTCGAAGCAACTCAAAGATAGGATGAGACCTAGAGTGGATCCGATAGAGCATGAGGTTCAACGACAAAGCGTGCTGAGCCAATTTTTAGGAAGAAGAGTTACTGAGGCTTCTAGAGAGAAGAAGAGGAAGGCAGTTGAAACTCCTAGTAGGTAGTGCAAGAAGGTCATTATCAAAGAGGGAAAGGTGGTATATCATTTATAATGGTGTGAACGGGCGGCTAAAGAAGCTGAAAATGAGGCTGACCCGATATATGAGTGATTTTAGTGGATCAACGGGGGCAATGTATGGTGATAGACAACTCCAACATACAAGATTTTATGGACGATGTCGTCGAAGAACCAGATTACATGGCAGATCAACTAAAGCCGCAGGAACAAGAGTTGGAGCAGCTGAACTTGACAAAAGAGAGGGAGGATCGAAGACCTATTTTTATCTTGAAAGATCTCAGTAATCAGAAATGAGAGGCCTTGGTTGAGTTGATTGAGGATTTCATAGACATTTTTGCGTGGAAGTACACAGAGATGGAAGAGATGGATTGGGGAGTCAGCTGCCACAAATTGAATGCATGCCTTCAGTCATTCCAGTAAAATAAGCAACGAGAACATACAAGCCCGAGCTAGACTTGAAGATCAAGGAAGAGTTCCAACGCTTATCGAAGGCAGGGTTCATCAAGCCGATACAACACTCACTTTGGATGTCTAGAATTGTCCCGGTAGGAAAGAAAGACAAAAACCAAATAAGGATCTGTGTGGATTTCAGGGATTTGAATAGGGCTTTCCCCAAGGATGAGTTCCCTCTACCCTCCATCAACATCTTGATAGATGCAACGGCTGGTCATGAGATGTATAGCTTCATAGATGGGTATGCAGGGTACAACCAGATCAAGATGGACCCCATAGATGGAGAGAAAATGACATTCAAAATCCCATTGGGCAACTTCATGTACAAAGTAATGCCGTTTGGACTTAAGAAAGTTGGGGCTACTTACTAGAGAAAAATGATGTTTATTTTCCATGACTTCTTCAACAAATTTATTGAATTATATGTGGATGATTTAGTCATCAAATCGAGGAGGGAGGAGTCCCATCTGAGTGATTTGAGGAGGGTGTTTGCCCGATCCAAGAAGTATAAATTGAAGATGAACCCACTAAAGTGCGTCTTTGGAGTAACAAGTGGAAAATTTCTAGGCTTCATAGTTGATTGACAAGGGGTACAGACGAACCAGGACAAACAGCGAGCGATATTGGAGATGCTAAGTCTAAGAGCGATGAAGGAGCTGAAGAGTTTCCTCGATAAAGTTTCCTATCTTAGGAGATTTGTGCCTAGATTGGCCAAAATGACACACCCATTGATGCAGCTGTTGCGAAAGAACACGAAATTCAAGTGAGAGGAGATTCACCAGGAGTTTCTCGTTGGGATCAAGAAGCTTCTTGTTTCACCATAGATCATGGTTCCCCCACATGAAGGAATACCTTTGCAGCTATACCTCACATCCACCACGAGGTCCGTGGGAGCTTTATTGGCACAAGAAATTGACGAGGAAGAACGGTAGGTCTACTACCTCAGTAAAATCATACATGGGCCAGAGGTCAGGTATAGTAGCTTGGAAAGGCATTATTTAAACTTAGTCTTTGTAGCACAAAAACATAGACATTACACGCTGTCTTTTATAATCCATATTGTAACCAGATGTGATCCTATTCAGTATTTACTGGAAAGAACCATATTGATTGGTAGGGCAGATAGGTGGTTCCTCATCCTCTCAGAATATGACTTAAAGTGTGTGGTTCCTCGCCCAATCAAGAGCCAGGCGTATGCCTACCTATTGTCAATCTTCCCCTCTAGAACGTTTGAGCCACCTAAAGAAAGTATTCCAGGAGATGACTTGCAGGCCAATTACCTATAAGCAAGAGATAAAAAATGGACGATGCAGTTTGATGGATCTTTGGTAGAAAAGAAAGTAGGAGAAGGGGTTATTCTTTTAAAAGGAGTGGAGGATATTTACCTTTCCTTTCGAAGGGGAATTCGTTCACTTTGCATCAATGGTGATTCAAACTTGGCGATTTAGCAAGTGAATGGAGAATATGCATTGAAACACCTGAATCTGGCACCATACATAATAATCATTCAGAGGCTTCTCAGCCAGTTACATCGGACCAAGATCAAGAGACATACCTGAATAATGAATCTCCATCTAGACACTATGCCACTATTTCTCAGAAGATGGTCATGAGAGACGATACCACCAAAGTTGTGATCTAACGATGAACATCCCCTTCGGTAGTATAGTTAATTCTACCGATGGAGGAGGACACGGACTGGATGTCTCCAAGCTAACCCTTCAGTAGTAAAGTACTCAGGGATACATTCCCAATAAGGTGCTGACGGATCCTCCAAGCTAACCCGTCGACAAACAGCAGAATCTTCTTGCTCTCAGTGGGTGCCTCATCCGGCACAATAGTGAGAAGTCTCGTGAACCCCTCCTCATACTTAGCCACAGTAAGGTTCTCCTGCTTCAGATTTAGTAATTTTCGCCTCATCTCAGTCTGCACTGCGGGTGGAAAATACTTGCGGTCAAACCGCTCCCAGAACAACTGAATAGGGATCGTGTCCCTCTCCTCCAAAGTAATAGTGGACTCCCACCACTGTAATGAGGCTCCCACCAGCTTAAAGGAAGCCAACAACTGCTTTTGTACGTCAGTGCACTCATACATTCGGAGATGCCGCTGGATGTCCTTCTTCCATTGGCTGACTGTAACAATATCGAAGCTACCAGAAAACTCAGGGGGATGCGCTTTCTGAAAAGCATCCCGAACCCTCTCCCATGCGGATGGAAGCTGTGCTGGTACTGGCACCACTGCCTGAACCTGGGGTGGAGCCTGCTGAATCACCGCTATCGCGGCATTCACCGCCTGAGCAACAATGGCGGCTACTTCGTTTGCATTCATTGTGCCTGGTGCCGGAGCTGCTGGCTGCTCGGCTTGGGCACGCCTATCTTTCGGAGCACGTCTCGGAGGCATCTGAAACGTGAACAAGTTTATTAGTCTACAGTTATTATCACATCTCAAATAGCTGAAGACTTAAACGTAAAAGCAAGAATACAACAATCCTAAAAATAGGGCTCTATAGCAATAAAGTTACGCTGAAAGCGAAATAAGCCGTACAGATCCTATGGACACTAGAACTTGATGCTCTGATACCACCTGTGACACCCCGCCTAATTAAATATCGGGCGATCACTCCTTTATTAAATTAAATCAAGGTTAACAGTTGGTTTATTCTCAGCATCACTGTCGATAAAAATAAATTTTCCAATTTAACACCCTAAATAATTAAGCTAAGTGTCAAAAACATTTTTCATACAAACTTCCAAATTTTACTTAAAGAAAAAGATTTATTTATATAAAACAACATTTCTACAATTAAGAATCACACCACGATAAACCAAATAATATAATACATTCGTCAATCGAATGCCAACATATGAAAACTAAAATCACAAGTCCATACTGAATAAATCCCAAAGAACAATACTGGAAATGACTGAAATATAAATGTCCCGATAACAAATAAATAATAGAAAGGGCTACACGTGCCCAATAAATGAGAGTGCTAGAAGTGGAGTAAATAAAAGAAGCCGTCTACTCAAGTGACCTGCAACTCCCACCTAAGCTGCAACACATTCCTCTCAAGGGATCCTAAGCAAGACGCCCCTGTGGCTGGGCACCTGAAAATATACATTTATATACAAGAGAGAGAGAAAAAGAAACGGGTCAGATCCTGAAAGTGTGTTTGATTTTAAAATACGTTTAGCAAGTATTTAAATTCATACAGGCCAATGCAATAACATATTAGTACGTCAATCTCTTGAGAAAATACTCACCTTTCTTCTAATGTGCACACCTATCGCACTAACCTTCCCCACGGTTTCTTATCATTTAACGCACTAGTCTTTCTAAAAGATTTAACTTAACTTAGATTACTCGCAAGATTTATAATTCACGACTCCATTTTAAAAAGAATGTTCCAAACAGTAATCAAAGTCCTCCATTTTAACTTTATAAAATCAATAAAGTTTTACAGTGACATCTTATACTTTTTTAAAACAAGTATTTAATAATTTGAGTCAACAACCATGTCCTACTTATCAAATCTCAGTAGACAGTTTCAAATATCATAATCTCATATATATATTAACTACTCGTATAATATATATATATAACAGCACCCCGAATAAAACTATGGTGCGTACATACTTCCACTATCCAAACCCCATACCACCCAAATCAAGGGGAATACAAATTCGGAATCACTCTCGAATTGTATTAACACATATACAAATAATATCGAGGCGAAGCATAGATTCCAAGTCTCTAAGAGGATGGCACATACTCGCGTCTCTTAGGACTGTCTGAACTATCAATTCGATAGCCTGTACCGAGGATATCTATCTTCTAGGGTACAAGTCAATATCCCCCATAAAGGTCCCATCGAGATAAGACTGTCCCAGCGCGGAAACCTCAAGGATAGCAAGTAGCGCGGTATGTTTTTCACATGTATATAATATATGTACACACAATCATATAAATATACCACTTTATCATATTAACATAGGTTCTTCACGTTACCCATAATTATACCATTTATCCTAAATTTCACATTTATAGAAATACGTATAAGGTTTCGTTCCTAACCTTAACTCACAGGGTTTTCTCACTTATTACCTAACACTCGTGGGCTATATCCTTACAAATCTAAATTTCAGTAAGTGTCTTTATTAGGTTCCAACGTAACTCTCTTACGCACCTCACCCTTTAAATTCATAAATCCATTAACCTAAAGTAAATATCCCATAAATACCATTTTCGTTAAAGATTAAAGGTTCCAACATTTATTCATATCCCCTACTGGTCCTCAATGTCTCCCAAATCAATTTATCAAGAGTGCCCAAGAATTATATCACGAAAATTTGAATTCAACGCATTTAAAGAGGGAATTAGGAGTCTTCCAGGAGGGTTCGATCGATCGAAGCTTGGGGCTCGATCGATCGAACCTTCGATCGATCGAAGCTTGGGGCTCGATCGATCGATCAAGCAGGTCTGGGCAAAATTCTGCAGAATGCAGTTACGGGTTTCATCCAACTTCTTCATCTAAAACGATGTGTTTCCATTCTAATCTCCCCAAAAATCCTACTATCATCATTATAACATTATACCAGGTGTTTATAACGTAAAGCATGCGTGTAACTATCATTAAACATGGATAATTAACTCAAAATCCCATCTAATCATCAAGAACCCTAGAGTTTTCCTAAAACAAGGTTCTAATATGTTTTTACCGGAAATTCCTTCTAATTTAACATCAAAATTTCATGGGTTATATTCCTCTACATGGCAAGGGTTCCAGAATTTCCATATTATCAAAACTACATGCATTATCCTAACACAATTTGAGTTTTCTTCCATAGTTTCCATTTCAAAACAATCCTAGACTAATATAAAGATTGCATTAACGAAAATACGCAAGTCAAATACTTGCCTGGGATTTTTGGTATGCAGATTTTCGGATGATTTTGGTATGGCTGCGTTCCTTGTCTCGCGATCTACGCGGTGGTGGTGGTGGCGGTGAAATCCGGTGGCTTTTTGGCCTTGAATTTGCCTTGGAGTTCTCTCCTCTCTTCTCCAATAGCCGTCACTTGATTCCTGAAAGTTCTAACCCTAAAAGGCTAACCTAATGGCTGATAAAGATGGATGAAATTCGTGGGTTTAATTACCCAATTATGTAAAATGACTAAAATGCCCTCCCGTGGTACTAATTATGATTAAAAACGCCCCGAGACCCAAACTAAACCCCCGGGTACACTTTTCTGACTATCTCGAACCTTACGGATGCGTTGGCGCACTCAAAACGACCATACGAACAACTTATAAAATATTCACTTTTTATTTAACAAAATTAGTCCCGACGTGACACGGGCACGTCCCAACTTAAATTTCTGAAATAGTCATTTAATTCACTTATGACATTCAATATAACCAATATAGTATATCACTATGCTCATTAGTAATATTCAACAAGTTTCCCATAATTACTAACACTCGTCACGTTAATAATTATAACATAATTAATTTCCGGATTTTTATTAAATAATCATTCTCATTAAATTTAATAAATCCCCAAATTAATATAGCATAAAAATACGGGGTATTACATACTTCCCCCCTAATAACGGAATTTCGTCCCGAAATTCGAAAAATAAGGCATACCTGGTAAAAACAACTCTGGATATCTCTCGCGTATATCTGCCTCACGCTCCCAAGTGGATTCCTCCACATTATGATGCTCCCACTGGACTCGCACAAGTGGAACTATTTTCGACCTCAATCTCCTCTCACTATAGTCTAGAATAGACACTGGTCTCTCCTCTTAAGAGCTATCAGACTGTAAATCTATCTCATCTATCGCAATGTGAGTATAGGCCATATCATCCCGAAGATATCGTCTTAACGACGAGATGTGGAATACATCGTGGATGCGATGTAAATGTTCCGGCAATCCCAACCTGTATGCAACCGGCCCAATCCTCTCGATGATGGGAAATGGTCCCACATACCTCGGGGCCAATTTCCCCTTCTTCCCGAACCTCATCACTCCCTTCATAGGAGATACACGCAATAACACTTGATCTCCCACATTAAACTCCCGGAAGAACCGTTTCTCATCGGCGTAGCTCTTCTGCCTGTCCTGGGCTACCCGAATACGACTCCTGATTATCTCAATCCTTGCGGAGGTCTCCTGAATCACTTCTGGTCCTAGCAACTTGTTGTCCCCCACCTCGAGCCAACAAGTTGGAGAACGACAAGGCCTGCCATACAAAGCCACAAATGGAGCCATACCAATCGTAAACTGATAAGAGTTATTATAAGCAAACTCTACCAGTGGAAGATGTGGCTCCCAACCTCCTCCAAAATCGAGAACACACATGCGTAGCATATCCTCTAACATCTGATTAGTACGCTCTGTCTGTCCATCTGTCTGTGGGTGGTAAGCTGAACTCAACCTCAACTCAGTACCCATAGCCTCCTGAAAACTTTCCCAGAAACGTGACACAAAAATCTTGTCTCTATCTGACACAATATTCAGGGGCATCCCGTGTAATTTGACAATCTCAGCAATGAACAATTTAGCATACTGTCCCGTAGTGTAATCTGTCCGCACTGGCAGAAAATGAGCCACTTTGGTCAAACGGTGTACAATCACCCAGATAGAATCGTGGCCCTGCTGTGACGTAGGCAACCCTGTATTGAAATCCATGAAAATATTCTCCCACTTCCACGCGGGTACTTCCAACGGCTGAAGCAATCCTGACGGTTTCTGGTGGTCCACCTTCACCAGCTGGCAAGTAGAACACTTAGACACAAACTCGACGATGTCCCTCTTCATCCCACTCCACCAGTATTGACGCCTCATGTCCTGGTACATTTTATCACCTCCCGGATGTACTGCAAATCGGGACCCGTGAGAATGAGTCATCACTTCATGACGTAACTTCGCGCTTTCTGGAACCACCAATCTCCCATTAAATCGCAAACCTCCATCAGAACTAACAGAATAGGACTCAGCACCCTCGGCTAGAAGTCGCACAATCTGCTCCTGGCAAAACGGGTCTGTAGTCTGTGCATGTATCACCCTCGTAACAATCTCGGGTGTGACTGACATCACGGATATGAAAGAACGTGCCACTGCGTCCTGGTGACCCAACTCCTTCCACTTTGCCTTCCAGACGTCCGCTACATCGTCTACCGGTCTACAGCTTAACGCATCAGCAACTACGTTGGCCTTCCCCGGATGATATTGTATATCGAACTGGTAGTCCTTCACAAACTCTAGCCATCTGAGCTGACGCATATTCATCTCTCGCTGAGTGAACAGGTACTGCAGTGACTTATGGTCTGTGAACAAACGGAATTTCTCGCCCAATAAGTAGTGCCTCCAAATTCTCAATGCAAAGACGACCGCTGCTAACTCCAGGTCGTGGGTGGGGTAATTCTTCTCTTGCGGCTTAAGCTTGCGGGAAGCAAAAGCTATATCCTTCTCTTCCTGCTGAAGTACTCCCCCAAGTCCCCGTAAGGACGCATCGGTATAAACCAGGTACTCCACACCCGGTTTCAATAAGGCAAGGACTGGTGCTGAAGTAAGCTTGTCTTTCAGCTCATCGAAAGCCAACTGACAAGCGTCATCCCAAACATATGGTACCCCTTTGCGAGTCAGATTCGTCAATGGACCCGCTATTTTGGAGAATCCCCGAATGAATCTCCTGTAGTATCCGGCTAATCCCAAGAAACTACGCACTTCTGTCGATGACATGGGCTGTCCCCACTCCCTCACCGCTGACACTTTGCTCGGGTCAACTGCAATCCCCTGTTCAGAAACAACATGGCCCAAGAACTGTACCTCTCGCAACCAGAATCCACACTTCTCGTACTTAGCATACAACTGATGCTCTCGTAGAGTCTGAAGAACTTGCCTCAAGTGCTCGGCATGCTCCTCCTCGGAGTGTGAATATATCAAGATATCATCTATGAAGACGATGACGAACTGATCCAAGAAATCTCTGAATACTCGGTTCATCAAGTCCATGAAAACGGCTGGGGCATTTGTGAGTCCGAACGGCATCACCCTGAACTCATAGGACCCATATCTCGACAAGAAGGCAGTCTTTGAACCATCCTGCTCTCTAATACGTAACTGATGGTACCCCGACCTCAGATCTATCTTCGAAAAGAAAGTTTCTCCCCTCAACTAGTCGAACAGATCATCGATTCGAGGCAACGGATACTTATTCCGTATCATGACCTTGTTCAATTCACGGTAGTCCACACACAATCTCAGTGAACCATCTCTTTTCTTCACAAACAAGACTGGAGCGCCCCAAGGTGAGGTACTCCTACGAATGAAGCCCTGACCTAACAGTTGCTCTATCTGATCCCGTAGCTCTCGTATCTCTGCCGGAGCCATACGGTACGGTGCGCGTGCTATAGGTCTCGTATCTGGCAGTAAATCTATAACAAAGTCTATCTCACGACTGGGCGGTAGGCCTGGTATCTCCTGAAACACATCGGAATACTCCCTGACAACAGGGATCGAATCTAAGGGAATCACAACCTCCTTAGAGGTATCCTCCTCTATGTAATACAAATGAGCGGTCGAACCTCCCTCTGGGCGAGGCATCGCCACTACAAACATCTCTTGCCCCGGAATGGCAAAAACAATGCTCCCACCGAAGCAGTCAATTATGGATCTATAAGCTGCGAGCCAGTCCATACCAATAATCACATCATGCTCATGCATGTCTAAGACTAACATGTCTGCAGGTAATACCAATCTCTACCCCCACTCCCCGGCATATAAAGAAAATAAGTGACCCACTCCCCAGGGGTGAGTCGACGCACGTCACGGTGCTCTCTGCTGTGGCTAACAACCCTAAGGCCTTCGCAAAATGCGTAGCTATAAAACAATGTGTTGCCCCCGTATCAAATAATACCCGACCCATAGTACCATGGATAGGAAACATACCCTCAATCGCGGGTGGTGCCTGTGGAGCTGCTGCCTGGTGGACATTATAGACACGTCCATACTGCAATTACCCCTGCTGTACTGGAGCTGCTGGAATGGCTGGTAGGGCTGGCACCTGGGCTGGAGCTGGAGCTGGGAGGGCAGGTGGAAAGAGTGGTCTCTGTGGCTCATTACGGGCTCCCTGCTGCTGTGGGTCCCTATCGCCCTCTGGGCAATCCTGGAGCCTATGGCCATGTTTATCGCACCCAAAGCATCGGCCTTTGAAGTTTCCGCCCCTCTGACCCTGCTATCCACGGCCCTGCTGGACGTTACCTCCACGCCACTGGCCCTGTTGTCCCTGATGTGCACGCTGTTGGCCTTGCTGGCCCTGCTGTTGTCCCTGCGGTCGGTGTTGGCCCTGCTGGCCCTGCTGATTAGGCTGGCCCTGCCTGAAACCCCCGAATCCCTGCCTAGAATCACCTGAATGGAATCGCTTAGCAGGGTCCCCCTGATGGGAACTCTGCTCGTGCTGACGAGTTTGTCCATGAGTTGGTGCCCCACCGGCACTACTACCCCTGGTCCTGCCTTGCTGGCTGGACTCTCCTGCTCTCTTGCTTCCCTGAAGATGGAAGCGGTGATCCTGGCAATGTAGTAACGCTGCATTGAGTACATCAGTGAAAGTACTCAGGGATAGATTCCCAATAAGGTGCTGACGGATCCTCCAAGCTAACCCGTCGACAAACAGCAGAATCTTCTTGCTCTCAGTGGGTGCCTCATCCGGCACAATAGTGAGAAGTCTCGTGAAATCCTCCTCATACTCAGCCACAGTAAGGTTCTCCTGCTTCAAATTTAGTAATTTCCGCCTCATCTCAGTCTGCACTGCGGGTGGAAAATACTTGCGGTCAAACCTCTCCCAGAACAACTGAATAGGGATCGTGTCCCTCTCCTCCAAAGTAGTAGTGGACTCCCACCACTGTAATGCGGCTCCCACCAGCTTAAAGGAAGCCAACAACTGCTTTTGCACGTCAGTGCACTCATACATTCGGAGATGCCGCTGGATGTCCTTCTTCCATTGGGTGACTGTAACAATATCGGAGCTACCAAAAACTCAGGGGGATGCGTTTTTTGAAAAGCATCCCGAACCCTCTCCCATGCGGATGGAAGCTGTGCTGGTACTGGCGCCACTGCCTGAACCTGGGGTGGAGCCTGCTGAATCACCGCTATCGCGGCATTCACCGCCTGAGCAACAATGGCGGCTACTTCGTTTGCATTCATTGTGCCTGGTGCCGGAGCTGCTGGTTGCTCGGCTTGGGCACGCCTATCTTTCGGAGCACGTCTCGGAGGCATCTGAAACGTGAACAAGTTTATTAGTCTACAGTTATTATCACATCTCAAATAGCTGAAGACTTAAACGTAAAAGCAAGAATACAACAATCCTAAAAATAGGGCTCTATAGCAATAAAGTTACGCTGAAAGCGAAATAAGCCGTACAGATCCTATGGACACTAGAACCTGATGCTCTGATACCACCTGTGACACCCCGCCTAATTAAATACCGGGCGATCACTCCTTTATTAAATTAAATCAAGGTTAACAGTTGGTTCATTCTCAGCATCACTGTCGATAAAAATAAATTTTCCAATTTAACACCCTAAATAATTAAGCTAAGTGTCAAAAACATTTTTCATACAAACTTCCAAATTTTACTTAAAGAAAAAGATTTATTTATGTAAAACAACATTTCTACAATTAAGAATCACACCACGATAAACCAAATAATATAATACATTCGTCAATCGAATGCCAACATATGAAAACTAAAATCACAAGTCCATACTGAATAAATCCCAAAGAACAATACTGGAAATGACTGAAATATAAATGTCCCGATAACAAATAAATAATGGAAAGGGCGACACGTGACCAATAAATGAGAGTGCTAGAAGTGGAGTCAATAAAAGAAGCCGTCTACTCAAGTGACCTGCAACTTCCACCTAAGCTGCAGCACGTTCCTCTCAAGGGATCCTAAGCAAGACGCCCCCGTGGCTGGGCACATGAAAATATACATATATATACAAGAGAGAGAGAAAAAGAAACGGGTCAGAGCCCGAAAGTGTGTTTGATTTTAAAATACGTTTAGCAAGTATTTAAATTGATACAGGCCAATGCAATAACATATTAGTACGTCACTCTCTTGAGAAAATACTCACCTCTCTTCTAATGTGCACACCTATCGCACTAACCTTCCCCACGGTTTCTTATCATTTAATGCACTAGTCTTTCTAAAAGATTTAACTTAACTTAGATTACTCGCAAGATTTATAATTCACGACTCCATTTTAAAAAGAATGTTCCAAACAGTAATCAAAGTCCTCCATTTTAACTTTATAAAATCAATAAAGTTTTACAGTTACATCTTATACTTTTTCAAAACAAGTATTTAATAATTAGAGTCAACAACCATGTCCTACTTATCAAATCTCAGTAGACAATTTCAAATATCATAATCTCATATATATATTAACTACTCGTATAATATATATATATATATAACAGCACCCCGAATAAAACTATGGTGCGTGCATACTTCCACTATCCAAACCCCATACCACTCAAATCAAGGGGAATACAAATTCGGAATCACTCTCGAATTGTATTAAAACATATACAAATAATATCGAGGCGAAGCATAGATTCCAAGTCTCTAAGAGGATGGCACATACTCGCGTCTCTTAGGACCGTCTGAACTATCAATTCGATAGCCTGTACCAAGGATATCTATCTTCTAGGGTACAAGTCAATATCCCCCATAAAGGTCCCATCGAGATAAGACTGTCCCAGCGCGGAAACCTCAAGGATAACAAGTAGCGCGGTATGTTTTTCACATGTATATAATATATGTACACACAATCATATAAATATACCACTTTATCATATTAACATAGGTTCTTCACATTACCCATAATTATACCATTTATCCTAAATTTCACATTTATAGAAATACGTATAAGGTTTCGTTCCTAACCTTAACTCGAAGGGTTTTCTCACTTATTACCTAACACTCGTGGGGTATATCCTCACAAATCTAAATTTCAGTAAGTGTCTTTATTAGGTTCCAACGTAACTCTCTTACGCACCTCACCCTTTAAATTCATAAATCCATTAACCTAAAGTAAATATCCCATAAATACCATTTTCGTTAAAGATTAAAGGTTCCAACATTTATTCATATCCCCTACTGGTCCTCAATATCTCCCAAATCAATTTATAAAGAGTGCCCAAGAATTATATCACGACAATTTGAATTTAACGCATTTAAAGAGGGAATTAGGAGTCTTCCAGGAGGGGTCGATCGATCGAAGCTTGGGGCTCGATCGATCGATCAAGCAGGTCTGGGCAGAATTCTGCAGAATGCAGTTACGGGTTTCATCCAACTTCTTCATCTAAAACGATGTGTTTCCATTCTAATCTCCCAAAAAATCCTACTATCATCATTGTAACATTATACCAGGTGTTTATAACGTAAAGCATGCGTGTAACTATCATTAAACATGGATAATTAACTCAAAATCCCATCTAATCATCAAGAACCCTAGAGTTTTCCTAAAACAAGGTTCTAATATGTTTTTACCGGAAATTCCTTCTAATTTAACATCAAAATTTCATGGGTTATATTCCTCTACATGGCAAGGGTTCCAGAATTTCCATATTATCAAAACTACATGCATTATCCTAACACAATTTGAGTTTTCTTCCATAGTTTCCATCTCAAAACAATCCTAGACTAATATAAAGATTGCATTAACGAAAATACGCAAGTCAAATACTTGCCTGGGATTTTTGGTATGCAGATTTTCGGATGATTTTGGTATGGCTGCGTTCCTTGTCTCGCGATCTACGCGGTGGTGGTGGTGGCGGTGAAATCCGGTGGCTTTTTGGCCTTGAATTTGCCTTGGAGTTCTCTCCTCTCTTCTCCAATAGCCGTCACTTGATTTCTGAAAGTTCTAACCCTAAAAGGCTAACCTAATGGCTGATAAAGATGGATGAAATTCGTGGGTTTAATTACCCAATTATGTAAAATGACTAAAATGCCCTCCCGTGGTACTAATTAGGCCTAAAAACGCCCCGAGACCCAAACTAAACCCCTGGGTACACTTTTCTGACTATCTCGACCCTTCCGGATGCGTTGGCGCACTCAAAATGACCATACGAACAACTTATAAAATATTCACTTTTTATTTAACAAAATTAGTCCCGACGTGACACGGGCACGTCCCAACTTAAATTTCCGAAATAGTCATTTAATTCACTTATGACATTCAATATAACCAATATAGTATATCACTATGCTCATTAGTAATATTCAACAAGTTTCCCATAATTACTAACTCTCGTCACGTTAATAATTATAACATAATTAATTTCCGGATTTTTATTAAATAATCATTCCCATTAAATTTAATAAATGCCCAAATTAATATAGCATGAAAATACGGGGTATTACATCCAGCTCACGTAGGAGGATCCAAGTTATATGACCAGTTGATGACATTGGGGTATTATTGGCCAATGATGGAGAAGGACTCTGCTGAGTTCGTTCAAAAGTGTAAGGCTTGCTAACTTCATAGAAATATGATCCATGCCCCATCGGTGGACCTACACTCCCTGGCAATGCCTTATCCTTTTCACACTTGGGCGTTCGACCTGGTGGGGGAAATACATCCTTCTTCGAGGAGGAATATATGGATACTAGTAGAAATGGAGTGCTTTACGAAGTGGGCTGAAGCAATACCACTGAGAAGGGCAATAATTGGGGTAGTGAGCAACTTCATTAGAGAATACATCATTCGTCGTTTTAGGTTTACCAAATGTTATTCTCTCAGATAACGGGATCCCATTAGTCAATTCAAAGGTAACGATGCTCACAGACAAGTACTTCATTGTTCATCATATTTCAATGGTAGTATACCCAAAGGGAAACGGTCAAGCTGAAGCAACTAACAAAACCTTGGTTAATATTTTGGTTAAAATAATGGAAGATTTCCCAGGATCGTGGGATGACAAGATACCAGTTGTATTGTGGGCCTATCAAACAACCAAGAGGAAGCCCACAGGGTATACTCCGTTCTCCCTTGTCTATGGAGCTGAAGTGATCCTTCCGATGGAATTAGAGGTTCCCTCTGCTCAATATGCCTTGCGAAGTAGCATGCTCCCTCAGAGTAGGCATGTGCAGTTGGAAGCGTTGGATGAACACAGAGATAATGCGATGCAGCATTTTCAAATGTATACGACATAACTCTCTAGGGCATATGATAACTTAGTAAGACCAAGGAAGTTCGTGGAGGGAGACCTCATTTTGAAGGTAGCAGTGAAGCACATCAGGGGGCTTCCCCTACCTAAATTTGTAGCGAATTGGGAGGGACCTTTCATTGTAAAAGAAGCGCATGATTCATGTTATTGCTTAATTTCTAAGATGGAGGAAGACAAGCCATTCAAGATTAACAATAAATGGCAAAATTCTATCATGTGTAAGTAATTAAGTTTAGACTACGGATGTATATAGATGTTGTTATGAATATACAAGTTTTTTGTTATATAACTTAAGTGGAGATGAAAGAATGGTAGAACTTTGTAATATATGCAAACAGTTATAGCATAAAGAAAGGATATGGAGAAAAACATGCATCCTTTTCATTCACTCATAAACTTTGAGGGAATTACAAAATTAGGAGCTACCACCCAAGAATTACATAAAAAGAAGAAAAATAAAATGTATACAAAAGTTTATTGGCCTAAGAGGAACCACAAATCTAGAGCAGAGAAAAAATCTCCAAGAAGTCCCGAAGAAGCTGTTAGGCAAGACTGTTGGGCATTTATAGAAACCTCCAATCTCGTTTGCACTTGTGTATGGTTGATGAGGAGTCTCTCTCGTTTCAGTTTCACTAGACGTAGAGATTCTTTGACATCCTCTACCTCTTTATTAGTTTCTTCAAGAAGAGGTGCTAGCTCATCCAACTTAGCTTCCTTAGCCCGTTAATCCTCCTTATGTTTCTGGTGCAGTTCCCTCTAGTTGTCCACTCGCTGGATCTTCAAAGTTTTTAAGTGTGTGATGAGCCAGTTAAAATGAAACCATCGCGATCCAACTCTCTCAAATAGCCTAAGAATTTATTAAGGAGGGCTCTGATAACGTTTAGAGTAGGAGTGCTGACGATATCAACAACAACGATCGCCATGCCTTGAAGCCTATAGCTCATTACGGGGATGTTAGAATGCATGCAATCCACAGTAAATGTCTCAGGATGGTGGTTTGCAAGCTGCTCAACTACTAAGCGACGGCTGGAAGGCATTTGAGGAGAATGTCGAAGCACCATGAGGCAAAAGTCATGAGGAGCTAAGTCAGGCAGAGGGAGCTCACAGCCAGACTCGCTATCAATAGCAATGCCAGTCATGGAACCTTGGTCGTTATGACTAGAATCTTTTAAGACAATGGGTTACTGATGGGTGAAGCGACGGACGAAGGAGCTAGTGGAGAGTTCTCTCGGGAAACCTGAGAACAGGCAAAATAAATAATGAGTTTGTGAAAAATCTTAACAAGCGTTTTCATTGTTAAGTCACCATTATAGGCGGAGCTTGTGAAAAATCTTAACAAGTGTTTTCATTGTTAAGTCACCAATATAGGTGGAGTTTACGAAAAATCTTAATAAGTGTTTTCATTGTTAAGTCACCGATATAGGTGGAGTTTATGAAAAATCTTAACAAGCGTTTTCGTTGTTAAGTCACCGTTATAGGTGGAGTTTGTGAAAAATCTTAACAACTGTTTTCATTGCTAAGTCACCGTTATAGGTGGAGTTTGCAAAAAATCTTAACAAGTGTTTTCATTGTTAAGTCACCGTTATTGGTGAAGTTTGTGAAAAAATCTTAACAAGTGTTTTCATTGTTAAGTCACCATTATTGGTGGAATTTACGAAAAAATCTTAACAAGTGTTTTCATGGTTACGTCACCATTATGGGTGAAGTTTAGAAATTTGAGAAATGAGACTCTTATAGATTGTACATTACCAAGAATAAAAGACAGACAACGAGAATGAAGAGAAACTAGCAAAGTACCTCAGCAGTTTTGGGAGCAAGAATGGAAGTCACCACAGAGGCCATAACGGTGGGACCTTTTGGGGTCAGGCTCATTTCTTTGGAAGCTTCAATGGAACCCCCAACTGAAGAAGTCTCCATGGATGGTAAATCTCCCTCGCCAACGAAAGGTACCAAGGCCAACACAGGAGTTTCAAAAGATGTCCCAACATGGGTGGGTCTGGAAGAACCACCATAATGGGCAGAAGCATCAACCTTGGCCTTGGAAATAGGCAGAACACCAAGAGAAAAGGGTGGGGCAAGACTGGGAGAAAGATGCGAATATGAAGATAAGTGTTAGACATGAGCAGCAAGTACAGAAAAAGGGAAAAATACATCTAAACATTACTTACCTCAGTTATGGTACCAAAAAGGGGAACTGTAGCTAGGGGTCTCGTCAGGAGAGTGGGAAGAAGAAGGTCAGCTAATACAGATGACATTTCAACCTAAGGCATCCCAACACATCAAATTTTATCATTACTAAATAAAAAAAGGGATGGGGAAAAAGACTTGAGACCTGACAAGTACTTGGTAATATCTTACCTCAGGGGAACTTTTTATAGCTGGAGCGATGGGCAGAAGGACCGCATGCTGAGGTGATAATTCATAAGGGGCTGGGGGTGTTGTATTTGGTTGAGAAGAGATGGCCACAGACTCAATGGAATCCCCCCCATGGAAGCATCCGTCGCGCGTAGGGAGACCGAACGACGTGAGTAAGTAAGCCCGATCATAGAGGAACGTGGAGGAGTCACATCAGCCTGAGAAGAATTGAAACGTCCCCCTACGAAAGGGCTCATAGGGGGGCAGGACCTTCCTTCTTCAAACTCCTGCACAAAAGAATTGTTAAGAGTTAAACAGATGCAGCTTGCCTTAGAAACAAATGAGAGTAATAACAACAACACACATACATACCTCAAATTCAGAGGGAGAGTGGGAGGATATAACCACTAGTGAAGGAGGGGAGGAGGTAGCAACAGAGGGAACTTGGGAGATATGTATAAAGGGAGTCCGTTTCCTCTGGGACTTGGTACCCAGAGTCTTCTTCCTTGCACTCGCATCACCAGTACCTCGAGGAACCCTTGAACTCTTCCTCCTCTTTACCCCCAGTTCAGTTGGATCAACTAGGATTGTGGGGAAGGTAGCCGAAGGAGGAAAGACGAGAGCGCATCGTTGAAACTCAGAATGTATCTTCTCTACCTCAGCCTGGACTCTCCATCTCAACTCCTCATTCATTTCTGCAGACATGGGAGGAGTAACGGAGGAAATAGGGTATGCATCCAAAGGAGCTTGGGTCTGGGTTTGGGACTTAGATTTTGAGGAAGTTCCACTCTTGGACTTCCTAGTTGTTTGGCTGGTGGCTGGGAAGGCCCTTCGTCAGAATCTTCTTCAGTTGTAGGGGCAGGCTAGTTGGGGGTTACAACAGATTTGGGTTTGGTCATGGTAGTAGGATCATTGGGCAGTAAGGGGGTAACCCGAGGGGAGAATCTTTAAGAGTTTTGCTCAGAGGGAACTCAACTCCAAGAATGGACTTGACTTTGAGACCCAACTCCGAAGCAGAGAAAGAAAGGACTGGAGGATACTCGGGGGGACTTTGTATGAACTCACGAATTATTATCAGTTGCCTCAAACGGAACTTGGTGGCATAAGAAGTAGATACGTCTCCTTTCCTAGTAGCACTAGGAAGGGTGACTCTTTCATCCATGATCGAAGTCACACCAAGTACTGCTGCCGCAAGGTAGAAGGTGCAGGCCTCAGCAAAAGTAGCCCTGTTATTGTTTAGTTAAAACATAGGTTGAGGAGCCCCCTGATCAAACTTGAACTGCCTGCTACATGTATCGGGGTTACAATGTTTAGAAGTATATCCCTATTTCGTAAAGGAATGAAGAAACCCATGAATGAACAACAGTACTAACGCCTGCGAAGGATCTTCTATAACTGGAACGAAAGTGATCGTTGAAGATATAAAAGGAAAAAAATTCCAAGAACGGGCAAAGGTAGACTCGCTGTACACAGCCTCATGACAAAAGAATCAAAACGATCAAAAACTCCCATTATCTCCTTTCGGCTCTATTTTTTATGGAAGCATAAGAGGCGTGGGGGTTTAATACCTTGGCTCACGGGGTAGGAGATAGACTTGGCAATAATGGCAGGAAAATGGGTATAGATGAAACCCATTAAGATAATGGTGTTGGCGAAGTTGGCCAAGTTATAGTGACCCAGTGATTGTGCCATGTCAATGTTGGTTCGATCCAGCCAAGTATAGAGGGACCCCAAAGCAATGGCGGCTAGAGGAAGGTTGAAACCCCTAGCTAAATGGACAAAAATGTTTATAAGGTCCCTCTTGGGTTATTCATTGGGTTTCTCAGTCAAAAAGAAATGCCAAAGCATCACAAGAATGTAGGCTGGTAGTTCTAAAAAGGTACCTCTGCCTTGGCCCGTAACAACAGTGATGTCCTTCGTAGTGGGAGCTTCAAAAAAATAGCTGATAAGGGGAGTAAAAGTGGTCTTATTCGAAAACCCAGTGCAACGGTGATAGACTCGATCAAGCTCAGCCCGATCAGCAGTCTCTTCGGCATTCAAGGCCTCATCGTGATATGTAAACTCACCCATGGCCTCAAACCAAAGTAGCTCCCAAACATCCTCTAACGAAATGGTGAACTCCCCCCACGCAGTAAAGAACGTGTGAGTTGTAACGTTCCATATGGAAACCAATACTTGGAGCGCAGCGTTATGCTTGGAAAGAGTGAACTCCCCAAACCAGCTGGCTCGATGAGGACCAACCTTGGCAAGAGTTGCAGCGTGAGAGCTCTGCATGTGAGTATGGTAGGCAACAAAATGAGATGGCAATACCCCAGGTTCCTCAAAATTGATCTGAGATTAGGGGAAGTGACCACGGTCCAACTTAAAGCGTAGAGTCCCCTCTGGAGGAAGAAAGCTCCCCTTCGACGAATCACCATCTTCGTCACCCAACAGTAAAGGATCGTACTTCACTGAAAAAGGGCAGGTCTTAAATGCATCAGAGAACCCATCATCTTCGCCAAAGATGGGAGACCGGGGGTAAAAACTTAGTTTCTCTTGACGAGCAGCATCCAAGGTAGTGGTGCTGAGGGCAGCAGCAGTGCCAGAGGTGGCGGAGGGTGAGCTTGGCTGAGCAGCGGTGATGGTAACCTTCGAGACACTTGAAGAAGCCATAGTAAATGGAGATGAAAGAAATAACTTGGTATGGGAACAAAAATGGAGGAGCACAACCATAGGTGGTGGCGTAAAAGATGAGAAGAGGAAGAAACTAGGTAGGAGCTTGACAACAATGGAATTTTGGCAGAGTCTCTCTCTCTAGAATAGATGGAAGCTTGAAGAAGACAAAGGAAAGATAATGGTTTTGAAAAAATAGACATTTGAAACCTTTTAAAGAACCCGTCTATTGAGTTTCCCACCACCACACGTGCAAGGCTGCCTATAATCATTTCAAATGGACACATGACACTACGGGAAATGTCTTGGCAGTTGAAAAGACAGCTCCACAACATTAATGAAGTGACGCTTGGTGAATATAATGGGTTGCCTTCTTAAGTAAGTTTGAGTTTTGGCGCCAGATTTTTTGTCATACATATCCAATAACTCCCAACGAAGATACTGCCCTAACGGTTCAAAAATCTACGATGTCCCCTCGCCACAAGTATAAACGTTGTTTAAATTATGACTCGGCTACATCGGGGAGAATTTCTTCTTTTTTGAACATGGCGAAATGTTACAAGGTAGAATTTCACAAGTCACAACGATAGGGGCAATCCTAATAAAAAACTCATTACCCACAACTATTCTCCATAACAACCCAAACGGGAGAATTTTACTTCCCCAAAGCCAAAACAAGTATTCGAGAAAGTCAATAGGTGTTTCGGGAGAATACCAAGTTAGCCAAAGAAGAAAAGGCAGAACGGTTGACGCTCAGTAAAAGGAAAAAGTTGCGATGTCCCCTCGCCAAAGCGCCAATAAGCCGCATCGATTCGACTCAGGTACATCGTGGAGAATTTTACTTTTTCCTGCAAAAGGTAACGCAGTAGTCACAATGAAGGAAAAGATGCTAGAATTTTTTCACACAAAGAAGGTTCATCGGATTGAGAAGTTTTCGTGCAGACATTTCTTACTTTTACAACAAATATCACAACGAAGGGGAAAATGTAGAGGGGGCTTGAAAGTAATCTTGAGATTAGAGATAATTCCCCCATTAACAAAAGTGTTTTGGGGACTAAAACAGCGAGGCAGTTCAGAGGGACCTTCCAGCAAAGAAAATGACCGAGAGAGATCGTCCTTTAGTCCTGTTGACTAATTTAGTCTTCTTGTATCTTTTATTTATATTGACTATGAGCTGTAACGATTGTAAAGATGTAATGAGTATAATTATTTTGTGTGAGGTCGAACGATACTCGCGAGAGACCTGGCTTGACAGGGCCTGGGAGGATTAAGACCTCACCGTGGGAACTTTAGAGGGACTTGTTTTGGAGGATTAAGAAGTGAGGCACCGTTGGGGCTTGTCCTGGCCATCTTAGATACACCTGGAAAAACACCGAAGGTCCCTAATCGTGGAACCTCAAGCAGAGCAGCTTTGAGTTCCATCGGGCATTGAGTTGTGAACCAAACAACCCTCTACTTAATATCACATCTACTGTAGGTGATGTCACTAACCAGCCAGACAATGTCAAAACTGCACTTGAGTAAACCATCGTGGTATTTGGGGCTGTCAGACAGTTGGTGAGCCACCTCTGCAACGAAAGCCACCTGACACACAGTGGTTAGGCAAAAGTCATATCTTGGTATTTAATGTTTGTGATGTGGAGATAACTAGTGCATCAGGTTTTTAATGTTTGTGACATAAAGTATGAGGGATATCTTTCACAAGCATTAATGATCGAGTTGCCTCGAGGTGGTATGGGGGTTATTTAAGGACCCCAACCACCTCTAGGGAGAGGATGTTCCTCTTTGAGAGTTCATAAGTTATTACTAGAGAGAATATACATCATAGATAGATTATTACAAACGGGAGAGTTTACTTACTCACCATTGTCATTTATTACGAAGATTTTAATACTTGACAGGTATCTTTGAGGGTTGTTGGTGTGTTTGGCTGCCTGCCAAGGTGTATATAGGGTGCTTACGTTTCTTTCCCTCTCAATGAGTTATTTCTAAGTTCGTTATTATCTTTTCGAGTTATACACGAGAGATTTGCTAGTTTAAACTGAGTTTATCTTCACTAAATTGTGTTTGCGTGTCCCAAAGTTAATTAATAGTGTTACTGGTTAACTTGTCATTACTGTACTCAAAAAGGGGTTACGCCTCCATCTAATCTAAACTACCGTCTTACAGGATGCACTATCTCTTTCAAAGATAAAATATCGGAGCTCGCTTCCTCCTTCGAGAAATGTTTCTTCTGAAGGTTTCTCCTGTATGTCCTCAATGATTCAGCAACTCGAGATAGAACCTTATTCTTGGAATGATCGGGGAATGAGAAATACTTACAGAGTTGATCGTATATGTCATCTTTGACATCTTGATCAATGAGGTTCTAGTTGTCTTGTCCACCAACCCCTATGTTCATTTTTTCCAAAGCCAAACATTGGGATTTAAACTTCAGCACGTCATTCCTATCACCCATCGGGTTATTCTCTAGAAGAGAGAACCCAATGGTCTTCTTTTGGGTTGAGCGGTAGGAGTCGACATCATTGGATGGGGGCGGTGGAGCAACGGTAGTACTGGATTAGGTCGTCATAGTAGTTGGACTTGGTGTGGAGGGAACCATTGGTGGAGTTGTCTATTACTCACCAATTGGTATTGAGAATTCGAATTGTGTATAAGATAGTGAACCTCGTTGTTGTGTCCCCTCGACACTTTGTTCTCTTGGGTTGTTTCCTCCTGATATTATCTACAAAAATGAAAGACCATAAGTGACCAAAAAATTATAATAAGAAATTATAATTAATTAATCAAGCTTACAAATATATATATATATATATATATACATACTAGGGTATGCCCGTGCTTGAAGGCACGGTGAAAATTTCCAAAAAATACATAATCGCAAAACGGCAAAAAAATTCAAAGTACGTAGTTGCGAAACGAAAGCAATTTTGTTCCCTTAACAAAACAAAGTGTTAAGTCGTATATAATTTAAGTTATAAAGTTTTATATATAATACATATAGTGTTGCACAATTTATAACACCACCCACCTTACTTAAGAAAGAAAAAAAATACTTCAACAATAATATTAATAATTCGTCCTAAGCATTGTATAACACATTCAACTCCATTTGTGAAAGTAACACCAATACTTAATTCAAAAAAAATTATTACATAACACAAATAATTGTAAAAAATATATATAAAAAATGAACAGAGCTTCCTCTATTTATAGGAATATCCGCCCTGTTAAATAAATAAAAAAATAACACACCAACAATATTCAACATATGACGTTTATGATTTTATGGTCGAGATATCCTGCATTGTTCATTGCCTCGTATGCATATCCCGCGGTCACAGCATCATCGCCTATTACTGAAGTTATGTGATTGGCGTTACTAAAAAAATCCTTCTCAATAGCTATTCTTAAATCAGTCGACTTTCATACATTGGATAAACATGTTTAACATTGACATGTCAATGAAGAACGAATATGAGATCACACGTTCATGTAATAAAATTGGCAGTAAACATTCATGACTTGAATCTTGCAATAAAATTCGCACAAAACATTCATTTTTAATGAAATTGAAAGTAGCTGATCACATAAATTTAAATATATATCACCAACTGAACCTTTAAGTTAATGCTTTCTCAATAGGTATGTAGTGAACAAAACATCTAAGTGAAAATATAAACTCACAAACAAAGTTAAACACTTATTTAGGTCGTTTGTCAAACACCTAACAACAAATAATGAAAAAGTTAAAGCTTACTTATCTGGCCTAGTTAAGGTACATGTGACACCTAGTTGGGGTAGATGTAAACACAAAAGTTAGTATAAATGCCCCATCATCCTCTGATCCAACTAATAAAATAGCAAAGCTATCGTATACACACACACACACACACACCTTTTCAAAGTAAGACTTTAGAATATGTTCAATGTGCCTGATCTCCATCCATTCGGTATTAATTTTTAAGAACCTATGAATTTTTACACGTGGCCAACTTGGAGTAAGGGTATCTATGATTTATGTGTAGATATTCGTGAAATGAACTCGGAATCCCATCATTTTCAATGTGTTAGCAAGATTCAATTTAGCGTGCATATAGCATGAGACATCACAGTCTATGCCAACACTCTTTGTATGCACTTGTATCCATAACATGTGGATTTTTTTGTGGCTTCTCCAACAACATAACCAAGGTCAGGGCTACGTCGACATTATGTGTGTGAAATATATTTTGTATAACGTCATCCTAGTTTTCTGGTGGGAAAATAGAATACGATCGAAAAGTTAATCTTTTAGAAATTAACTCCAGAATCTACAAGGTAGTTAAATTGTTTGATCTTTTTATTTTCATACCTATAAATAGGAGTACCCTCTATATAATGCTCACTAATAAAAGAGTTACATTTGCGGTCTAATTGTAACCGCTCCAACTGTTGTTGCCAGTGATTATCACTGTGCCTCATTTTTTATGAGAAAAATATACGAGGCCGTGAATATGACTCATACTATTAAGGTATAAGGGTATATTAGTTTGATTAAGGTTTTAATAGTAAAGAAAGTATTTTGAGTATATTAGTTTGATTAGGGTGCGAAACCTAAAATACTCAATCAATTTCAAACTCTAAATAAATACCAAGCCCTAAATGACAATACTCTTAAATAATGCAATTTATTTTAATCCCTAAATAACCACATTTAGTCCATACTAATAATCCCTAAGTAACCACATTTATTTTAATCCCCAAGTAACGACACTCACTCAATACTAATAATACTTAATTAATTTCAAACTCAAAATAAATTTCAAGCCCTAAATGACAATACCCTTAAATTTTGCAATTTATTTTAATCCCGAAGTAACCACATTAAATGAATACTAATAATGACAATACCTTTAAATAATGCAGTTAATTTCAAACTCTAAATAACAATTCCGAATCAATGTTAACAATACCCAATAAATAATGCAATAAATTTCAATCCTTAAATATAACATCAATTTTCTTGAAATAAAAGTATACAGTCATACACACACATACACACACATATACACAGATATTCACACATATACACACACATATACAAACGAACACACACACACAAAGATACACATACACATTCACAAAAATATACACTTTCCTGAGGGTCATGACCTAGTTATGGACTATGTCCGTGACCCATGTTGGTTAGGGATTTGGTCTGTGACGATGCCCAAGAGCATCCATGACCACATTGGGTTATGTATATAGTCATGCCTAGAGTTGATGTGGCCACGACTTTGGGACATGACACCATATGGGTGACCAATCGTGGGATTTGGTGTAATGGTATTTGATATAACTGCTATTGATATCATATTATGATATCCATGAATTATTAGTATATGTATGTTATTATACTGCTATGCTATATATGTTGTCAAATATCATTGATATTTGAATATAGATCATTTAGATCTAGTTAAACCCTTCTCAGATAATAACTAATTTCATGAGATTATTACATTGATTGGATTAGTTTACCCATGCACCTATGTGCTAATTGTTTTTGTTTACGAAATTTCTACTTGGCCTAAGGTCTCAGATGTTTGAGAGCCTAGATTTATCGCTATATACGTATGAGTGCCACTCTAGTTAGTGTGCCTAGTTGTTTTTTTTCCCAAAGGTTTTGAGTTGACATTATTATTTGGTTTTACTAATTATGCTTAGTTATTTCTATACCCATTAGTAAACTGGTAAGTATAATATTATCAATTTAAAAATACTTGATCATCTTTATGAAAATTATTTATACTTCATTTGGAAAACAGTTAACTTTATACACACTCCAAACTTCTATATACAAAAAATTATTATAAAACTGGTTGAAATCTATTTAGCATACTCGTACTAATCCATTTCTCGTCCAGATGTTCCATGGTAAGGAAGTCGTACCCCTCTCCCCTTTTTGTGATATGCACTTATCATATATATATGCATATCTAACTATATTGAAGGAGATTAAGGAATATGAGAGCAAATAGTGGCATTTCTTGATGACCTACATCATTTTTTAGTTTTTGAAATCAAATGTAACATGAATAATTCACCCATGTAGTGGTAATACAATATATGTAATATTGTATTAATGAATACAATTATGTTTTTCTGCCTTAACAGTAGTTTCATTGCTTTATTATGATCTTGTATATTCATACCAGAAACAGGGTGTCACAAGTTTGTAACACTCTTACTTACAACTCAATATACAAAAAACATTGTTCATAGCGGACGTAGGATCCTCATTTGATGTTCCGAACCACTGTATATCATTGTCTTTCACTTTGACATGCATCCTCATTGTCTAGTCTGAGGAGCACTTGGTTGGATAAGAGGTTTTCAAGTAGATTTCTAGCACCACCAACTAAGAAAGAACAAACCAAAATATTATCGTACTCTAAGTACAAACTGAAGTATGTAACCCAATACTCTCAACAATATTATCATTTTAACATATGTCAATTATACAATTATTACATTATCTAGGTCAAAGTATTATTCTTTAAAAGGTAAATATGAATTCCCCCAAACTACAATAATTATGCAAATAGCCCCTTAATAAAAAAAAATTGACCCCCCCCTAAACTATTGAATTTTGACACCTAACATATTTTCGCTGGAAATGAGTTGATGAAAACATGATTTTATACATAAAAAATGTTATATTTTATGCATGTTTTTAGGTGCCAAAATTTAATAGTTTTTTTTTGGGTGGGGGGGCGGGGGGGGGGGGGGGGGGGGGTGTTTTTTTTCGAGTTTTTAAAGATTAGCGGTTTATCTCCAAAACTATTAAAGTTCTGGGGGGTTTGATATAATTTACCCTTATTTTAATCCATATTTGTACAAGTTTTATTATACGTGAATGAAATCAATTTCATCATATGATTTATAAGTTGTACAAACTATCCATGAAGTTGTCAAAATTCAATATCCTAATTCGGGTGAGATTTAATCATTTAAATGTGGGAGTTAATAAATTTATACGAAATATATCAATGTTTGACAAAATATTAATTAATTATACGATTTTATAAACCTATCATATTCTCGAAATCCATATAAATTTAACATGCGATTCGATCCAATTTTCATTATCAACAAAGTCCAATATTCTAAACATGCGATATTTTAAGTACAAAATTTAATTCCACAAGTTTATAAAAATAAATTTTTAATTAGGTTATCACTTCCCAAAATTAGGTTCCTAATCACATTTACAAAACGTGCATAATTAAAGTTTAGGAAACTTTATATCAAATAATATTTAGGGAGAAAAATAGACATATTCTTGCCCTTAATAGTATACTAAAAATATTATGTACACAAGTTGTTCCTCTTTTAAAATGCTTCAATTTATCTTCTTTGGCCTTTTTGAAAATTCTAGCGTAAATCACTCAAATTAAGGGTTGAAGATATTTTAATGGGGTTTAGAAATTGTAAGAATATGGATTTGTTTGTTTGCGATTTGGCAGAAGTGTGCAAAGAAAACAACAAAAATATAAGCTATAACACCCCTTAAATAAATAACAACCGCCCCTCTCTCATTTGCCATGCCATTATAACAACCAAAAAGTCCTGTGATAGCGGTCCTCAACCCGCTATAGGAGATGAAGAGTCCGCCTCTAGTGGCCAAGTCCTCGACCCTGTTCTCCTTTCCAATTCTATTTTAATTCCTTTCCTTTTAGGAATCTAACTAGTTTATAACTTTTAAAATAAAACGTGTCCAACTAATTAAAATTGTAGATTGGAGTTCAAGTAAGTACAAAAAGACTCAAATGGTCCTAAAGTTTTCACTAAACCTTAATATTACCAAGCAATTAATTGACTATTCAAATCATTCATTGAATTAGCCAAAAATACCAAATTCACTTAAATTAAATATTTTCATGTTTAATTCATATAACAACTACATAATTCATTTAATTAATTAATCCATTTCTTGAAAATACGGGATATTACCACTTTATCCTGAATGGAGGCACAATGGATAACATTAAACAACTCGCCCTCAGGAAAGTCAGCATCCAAAGCGCTATTGGGTTTTTGGTGGTTAGCGACCCTCTTTAGAGATCCTCTTTGGATACACACAAACACATCTTAAATGGGATTTTCCAATTGAAAAGCATTGTATTTCTCTTAGTCGGATCTACTCCCATATTCTTAGGTCACTTAAAGAATTATTTAGAACATTATGTCGATAACCTAATAAGGAATTCTTAGTGCCACTAGGCTTGTTGTTCGTCCTACCTTTCCTTTGCTTTTCTGCTCTGCTTCATTAGCTTAGCGTGCTTTTTTTTAACAATATATTGCAACATTATTAGTAGCTATGAGATCCAAGCAAGACATTATAACCTTTATCATACTTTTTTATTCGAGACATCAAGTCACCTATTTTGAATGGTTCTTTATTTGTGAGCGAATGGTTTACGACAACCATTAGGTTGCTAGATCTTGAAAGAGGTCACAACGAACACTCCAGAAGAGTTCCCAATAGCTGCGACAGTTAATCCTATAGGTTTTCCTGCTCATTTAACTGCGCGTGAGCTACTGGTGATGAAGTCGGTGATAAATGTGACGAGTTACTTTATACTACTCATGGATCTGGTTGGAAGCTTCGAAAACCTCTTTCTCATGGTGTTGGTGCTTCTCTTTCGCAACTAAAATTCGTTAAACACAATATGGCTGCCTATTGTAGCGCTATAAACGTGCGTTTATGGGTCCGTTGCATGGCCGACTCTAGGTATAGGCCAACTACATCGTCGTCTAGGGTCCTCGATTAAAGCCCCCCGCCCCAAAATGTAAAAAAAAAATAGGTACATAATAAATTGTTTAAAAAAATGTAATTATGAAAAAAGTAGAGTTTACCACGTAAAAAAGGCTCCACAAAAAATAAACTCACTCGAATTCTAAACATTTTTATCACTTGGAAAAGCCTCCCTAAAAGTCCAAACCCACTAATACTAAACTTACAAAACTTAACCCACTTTTAACACTCACCCACCGACTTCTAAAATACTCACTGACAAAATTCGTTGATTATTACTTTTAATTGGGTGAAAAATGAAGAAAATAATGTTCAGATTTAATTAGATTAAAAAAATGTCAGCTTATAAAGGGTTATAGATTGACCATTTTTGTCCTTTTTTTTTAAATAGCAAAGAATTCATTTTGAGCTAAATTTCTTTTTGAGGGCTACCCTGGAATGTTAGAAGCCCATAAAAAATTTAGCTCAAAATTAATTTTTTTACTATTTAAAAAAATCGCCCGTTAATTTGTTTTAGCCAAAGACCAAATGTTTAAAAAAATTGATCTTCTAGTGCTTTGGTGAAGCGCCACATTGTTGGATGTGAGAATCTCCTTCCAACCTTTTCTTATAAATAACCTTGATTGCCTTGTTTAGACCTAATTTGACTAAGCTTTAAATAGTTGGCAGACTTTGAGTTTAAAGTTTGGTGGCTTTAAATAGTTTAAAGTTTAAAGTTTAGACCTATTAAATGATATAATGATGCTAATCCTAATTTACTTGCTCATTTTTTTTCCTTGAAAAATTAAGTTATTTTTGTCATTTGGTTAATACTATTATTTTGGTAAAAAAAATGACTAAATAAAAATCATGTAGTTTGATATATTTTTTTAAAATTCTTTTTTTCCCTAAGTTTTTTATACTTTCAAACAGTAGTTGGGCGAGTTGTAATGAACATGCCTAAAGTTAATTTCGAATTTTGACTTTCAATTATTTTGGTAATGGTTCAGTTTTCTTCTTGATGAAATTTTTAACTTTTTTTTTGTTATTTCGGAATTTACCGAAAAATCGATTTTACTGCAAACCACATGATTCGGTTTAGTTTACATTAGGTCTTACCGAGCGGTATAAATGGTAATTTTGGTATTAGTATATTAAAATTAGTTTGATATAGTAAAATTGATTTTTCGTCAAAAAATACGAGAAAAACACATTTTTTAAAAAAAATTTCTATGCAAAAGAACCATGATACTGGTTTTCCAACTAAGACCCAAAAACTATAGAGTGGGCACTCGTTGTTGGCGTCTATATAGGCACACACATATAGTTAGAAGTCTTGGGAAAGAAGGAAACACAAATGGGATTACAACTTTTATATTGTAATTCCTAACAATTTGCAAAAATGTTATTGTGTCCGAATTTTTGATCGAATTTTGATGAACAAGCTGACGTGACGGACTTTTATTGATTGCTTTTTGAGGTTCACGTCGGGACTTAGAATTCAACCAATAAAAACTTGCTATATCAAATTGTCTATGAAAATTTTGTCAAAAATTCGATCACAATAGAACCACTCAACAGTTTGAATCAATACTATATTTGAAGAGGAGTTTACTTTTGTTGACTAATACCTGTCCGCCCAAAAATTGTAGCATCTTCCACAGCTTGGGTTCATAAATAAATCTCAAACTTGGGCCAGATCCAACAATTAACCAATTGAGGCATACTCTGACTAATAGATCCAAGACTATTTAAAAACAATAAAATTATGTGCACCCTCTTGTCATACTACTCTTTGCTTTAAATATTTAAATCTTATTGTTATAGATTTCGTCAAAACATAGAGTACAATTTATTATTATTTTGTCTTATTACAAAATACAAAATAAGGATACAAAATAGGAGGTCCAAATATTACTCATTTAAAAAACACAGCCAACAATGCCAGCTTAAAGAAAAAGGAAAAAAAAAAAAAAAACGGCAAGTCATTTGGCCTATTAATAATGGGGAGCATATTCTAATTGACAGGGGACGCTCAGCACATTGTTATCTACGGAGGGTGTCTCTCTATTCCCTAGAATGGCCACCACAAGAATTGCCCCGTGGGCCTATGTTTCAGCTTTCAATCCGAAAGAAGAGATAAATTAGTTATCTTAACATGTAAAGAAGAAAATCAATAACTAACACTCACGTCTACCCAAGGAAAAATAAAGAAGACAGAATACATAAAACGAGTGGAATGAAAGAAACAGTACATGCTCTCGTGTTTTCATTCTTTTAATGCTGAGGGAAAGCGATGCTTCAATCCATCATTATCCATAACATAGTCTTCCAAATAAGAAAAAGGCATAAAAGGACAGCTACCTTTGTTTAAAATTATAGCCATCATTAAGTTAGAATAAAGTCTTTACTCATGTGGGAACGGGATGTACCTTCACCACACCAGCAACAACTGCTCCCACCTTAACTCTAATTAACTTTCTTCCCATAACAACCCTATTAGGACGACATAATTTTAATAATAAGAATAATTAAGTTTAGGTAGGGTCAGCTTTAGTTAGGCGTATCAACAGGGTCCTACCACAGATTCTTTTGATTCTTAACGCGCAAGGATGCTGTCTGTTTGTATCTTTGCAAGGGAATGCTAGGATTGGTGTTTTATTTCTTTTACTCAAATTAGAATTCACTATTTGAAAATAATAATGATTTTTAAGAATTAACTCAATCAATAATCAAGATTAAGACTTTATTGCTATCCTAAAATTTTATTCGTTGATTACATAAAAAAATTATTATTATTATTATTATTATTATTATTTTTAAATAGGAATCATATCTCTCATATTAGTATTAGAGATAAATAGTGGGGATTATTAACTTGGAACGATCCTAAATAAAAACAACTATATTAATTTAGAACATAGAAAGTAAAATTTGTGTGCGTGTGTAAAAAATAAGTCTTCAGGGGTAATAGACATGATTTTAGTAAGCCAGACTGGGTAAAGAAACTATAGAGACTAAAACATGTATTTCGTTTGTAAATACTCAGTTAAAACATAGTTGAGATTGTTGTTTCAAAAAATGGACCATTTCAAGATTAGACCTCACATCTGGTTGTAGTTAACCCTGGTTAGTGGATCATATAACGCCGTGTGGGTGTCATTTATTAAAAATGTACATAGCGTCTTAACTTATTAATAATACTAACCTCATAAAAATAAATTCAAATCCATTCAATATTGAAAAATGTTTTATGTATCAACAACTAGTATCTAAAAATTAATAAAAGCGCTATAAATGTATCTACAACTAATATTGATACTAACTAGCATACAACCTGTGCTATGCACGGACGATGTACAATAAATATATATAATGATGATTATAAAAATTAATATATATCATAAATTTAATATCTTATCTTAAAAGTATTATAAAAGGTTAACTTTTTCATCAATAAAACTTGCCTATTATTTTAAATATTTTTTTTATATAAAAACTATTTTTTATACATTAAAACTTCGAAACAATTGTACGTATTTTATATAAGAAAAAATATATATATTTTTATTTTTTTTCAGCTTAAAAAGTTGTATGTCATTTATAGATACAAACTTAAAGTTTTTTCTATAAATAAATTGTTAAAGATGTTTTTATAACCAAAACCCTTTTTATTTATATTAAAAATAATTTAGAAATTTTGAAAACTTTTCTAAACTTAAAAACTATTTTTTACAAGTAAAAACTTCAAAAAAACTGTACTTATTTTATATATAAAAATTATATATATTTTTGTTTGTTTTGTTTAAAAAAATTTATGTCATTTATAAATAAAAATTGAATTTTTTTTCTATAAATACAACATTAAAAATATTTTTATAACCAAAAACTTTTTGTATTTTTATATAAAAAATAATTTTGAAATGTTGAAAATCTTTTTAATCTTTTTTTTTCAGAAATAAAAATGTTCTATAGGTGTAGTAGTATTAGTAGCATTTTGTAATGTGATTTGATTGGAAAATGATGAAAATAGATTAATTGAATTTAGATTGTGTTCGATCGAGAGATTAATTAATAGAGTCCATAATAAATTATTTTTTTAGTTTTCAAGAGTTTTTTGATTTATTCATTTTTTTATTTCCATTAAATTTAGAAACAGAGAAATGTATTTAAATAGAGGGTATTAATTATCATTTATACTTCTAATACTATTGTATTAGAAATATCATATAAATTTTAGATTTAGGTATGTGTTTCACTATTATTAAATAGTTTATCACGAGTCTTCTTCAAGCACTATATTCAATTGCATGATCAGATGTCTATTTGGACTTTGTGTCAGTGAGATTTCAGGACATAAGAGATTTCAGGACATAACTAATAACTATAAAGAGAGGGTTGGATGGACGATGGTGATAGTGTTAAATCGAAATTATATATGTGTACATAAAATAAGGAGATGACTTAGAAAAATCATGTGGAGTATGTATAAAAAATTATGATTTGATTGGAGTAAGTTGGAGGTGGACCGATGATTGAAACTGGACCTGGATATGAATTTTAGTGGAAAGAGTTAAAAAATCAAAGCTACAAGAGAATTATTGGGTTCTACTGCTCTCTCTCAAACACACATACTTGCGTGGAATAAATTTACGCAGATCGACAAAAAAATTCATTTCGTAAATTTATTGTATTAAAAGTTTATATTTTATTATTGTGAGTCCCGTCAGGATATCAAAATAAGTATTAAAAATTTGTACTCATTTTTATCTTATTCATTAGGTTTATCAAATAAGTTTTTTATGGATGCCCCTAGCTTTATTCATATGCGTGTGTATTTCTAAATATTTATACTAAAATAGTGCCACACATACAACGATGCATCTCTATGAATTTGGAGCACCATGTCTCTCTCTCTCTCTCTCTCTCTTAGAGAGAAAGTACTTGAAAGAGTGCGCTTGTATTCATATAAAGAAAATTATTAATTAAACTCAATTTTTATGAATTAAGTTCTAAATATGCATCTATGTGTGATTGAAGATGATAAAATCAAGCAACAACATAAAATCTCCCAAAGGGGCAAAACCTTTTATTTTCACTATAATATTGTAAGACACGGTTACACGGATTACAATGAAAATAAGTGTTACACATAAATACCCACAGGCGTCGGTTCTGATGTCGTCGGCTAGAATCTCCCACAGGAACTCCAGATGGGCAGTAGTAGAGAAGAAGATGACTCCTCCACAAAGTACTCCAAAAGAGTAAATGATCTTCTTGAAGGTTTAACAATTCACATATATAAATGGGAGTGATTATGTGAATAAAAAGGCTTAAGAAAACCTTAAAAGGTGAAGTCTGATTCTGGACTGTTTTCGCAGAATTTGTGTTTGCAGAAAGACTTGAAAAATGTGTAGAAGGAGATCAGATATTTATACGAAAATCGAGGCGGCGGCTCGTTCGAACTAGATGACATGTCGCTCGAACGAAGGACATATGTCGTTCGAACGAGATCACGCGACATGCCTATCTTGTTCGAACGACAGTGCAATGTCGCTTGAATGAGCTCTTCGATCGAGGCACTCCGCTTCTACACTTAGAAAAATTTATGCTTTTTTATAAAAATATTTCAGACTTCAAAAAAATATTTTCTGAAAAATTTCCCATATATTTATGCAAATATAAAAACTCCAATAAACCATTTTACCGATATTGCGTAGTGGAGTAGTGGGAATGAGCTGAGCAGCACGTCACATGTAACATGATGCACGTGAAGATGATGGATGCATTGGATTCGGATAAAGGCCGTCGAGGATGATCGTGATGACGTGCCGAATGTAGCGGTATTAGACATACAAACTGTGATCTAGGGAAAACAAAAAATTCCTAAATTCTACCCCGGACATTTATAAAATTATGTCCTTACAAATCTCACCCTATGTCTATGTCGGTGCATACATAAAAAGCCGAATTATGCAATCTCCCTAAAACAAATGACATACAATATAATATCCCCATTAAACCCTCAAACTGAGAATACTACATGACATGTCTTCAATCAAACTTTAGCATCTTCAAATCTTCAGCTCTTCAGAAACTCTCAAAGCTTTTCTCATCAGGGTGTGCAATCCAATAAATCAACTTTGTACCTACACACATGAAATAAAGCAGATACTCGTGACAAACAATAGTTTAAAATATAATGATATGCTAAATCATTGATAAATCAACCAAACAAATTTGCCCCATAATTCATTCTCCCCCTTTTTATGATGTCCCCAAATAGACAGATATGAGAAGCATAAATATGGAAAATGTCACAAGGTAAAAACAATCTATTTTTGAATTTTTCAAAATTTTTCACACAAATATATAACAAAAATCACACCATGAACAAACACAAAAACAACCAAGTCGATTATAGCGTAAATGTAGGGGTGTGATCAAATTCGATAGGAAAATCAATGCATACAAACATGACATATGTGCACGATGAATATCAGATACTCCTAACGAATGCACTCAACATCTTCCTTAGGTGTAAAAAGATGGAAACAAGATGTAGAATCGCTACAGCGGAAATATTGCGACTTCTCAAATAAAATCTAATTTTAATTAATCCAAAATTTTAGTTAAATCCTAAAACATGCATCTAGATGATTTATCTAATAAAATAAAGCATGCAGGATAAAACAAACAATTTCAGAAAAAATCCCCCAAAGGGGCAAAACCTTTTATTTCACTATAATTTGTAAGAAAACGGCTTACATGGATTACAATGAAATAGGGTGACATGCGAAATACCCGCAGGTGTCGGTTCCGATGTCTCAGCTGGAACTTTCCCTTTCCAGGAGGGCAACATTGAAGAAGAAGTACAGTCTTCTCCACAAGAGTATGAACAAACACAAGGTTGTGTTCTTGGGGTGCAAATGGATTCACAAAGGTTTGAAAAGTTGTGTGAATCAAAACATGAGTCTTGGGACTAAAAAAAAAGGTGAAGACTAGAGTAATTAGGACTCTTAAATTCGTCTCTGAAAGTATTAGAAAATACACCCACGAAATAGGTATATTTATAGGAAACTTGGTAAAAAAAAATCTGGAAGATCTGTTCGAGTTTATCAGAACCGGATCGATCCGCTGGTGGATCGGTTCGTTTTTTATCATGGCTTCTTCAGTTTGGCTTTGATTCGGGGTTTAATGGTTTTGGTGCAAAGCGGATCGGTCTGTTTTGATGCCGGATCAGTCCGGGGCCGGATCGGTTCGTTTTTAGAATGGCAGGATCGGTCCAGTTTACCAGAAAATCTTTACCAAGTTCATGACGCTTTGATATTTGGATCCGTTGATGTAGATTCGATCTTGAATTTATTGAACGGTGTAACGACGTAGACATACATATTGACAATGGTAAAAAATGACCTTACGAATCTCCCCCTATGTCTATGCCGGTACATACATAAAAAATATCCGAATTATCAAATATCAAAAATCAAATTGCCTATACAAATCTACCCTTCCATGAACCCAAAACTGGAAAGATACAAATGAATAAGTCTTAATCGTTTGCCCTTCAAATCTTCAAAAAAACTTTTCTCATCAGGGTGTGCAATTTATGATTATCAATCTTTGTACCTACACACATGAGATAAAGCGAAATACCAAGTGACATATCAAGTTTGAAATGAGATAAACATAAATACCAATTTAAAATAGATCTCATCATCTCAAAACTCCAAACTTCCCCATAATATGATAATTATTTCTCCCCCTTTTTATGATGTCCCCAAATAGACAGATATGAGAAGCAGAAATAGAGGCACATGGAGACTGTCACAAGGTAATAAATCGCTATTTTTGAATTTTTCAAAATTTTCACACAAAATATATCAAACAAGAAAAATCACACGATGAACGAACACAAAACAACTAAGTCGATGATAGCGTAAATGTAGGGGTGAGATTAAATTCGATAGGAAAATCAATGCATACAAACACGACATATGTGCACGATGATGTAACAACCCGCCTAATGGGATACCGGGTGATCACTCCTATATCAAATTATAACAGGAGTTACTTATGGATCATTCTTAGCATCACTGTCGAAAATCCATTTAATTACTAATATCCTATTAGGCGAGCGTTAAAAACTTTTAACTTAACTACTCTTTTTAACGATTAAAATAAAACATCCACAATTTAATGTGTAATTGAACTGAAATGAAAATGAAATAAATTAAAATAACCGAACACTCGGTTCAAATTATACAACCATATCGAATAACGTGCGAAGAATAAATAAAATCAGTTGGACCATTGGCCCGAGTGTTTGTACAATACCTCCTATCTAGAGTACAAGGAAAGAAGCGTCTACTGAGAACCCGCAAGCATCCACAGCTGCTGCAGCAGACGTCTGACTCGAAAGAATTTCCATCCAGGCGTCCCTGTGTCTGGACACCTATATATATATATATATATATATATAATATAGAAAGAAAGGAGAGTAGATAGACGGGTCAGAGCCCGAATTTTGAAAATATTTTGCAAGTGCATAAATGCTTTATTTTTAGAAAAATAGTTTTATCTCATATTTAAATTGGTATCGCACTCCCATGAGATACCCCTCACCTCTCCTCTAGTAGTGCACACCTAACGCACCCTAACACATACCCTAGTCAAGCTATCCCTGCCTAACTAGTCTATCACCCAACTACTATCTACCCCAGATAGTCCCAGTGCTAAGGGCTAAACTTCCCTCCATTCTCAACACTGCACTAAGTTCGTGCGTGGGGTGTCTCGCAAAGCGAAATCCAAACAAGGAACCACCCCCGATACACTACTACTTGGCAGGGTTAATGGTAGAGATCCATTAGGCCCGTAGCACACACAATGTATAAACATATATATATATACACATACATCTACAATATACGTCCGGATAATATCTCCCGGACTGAGGATTACCAAAATGAATTATATCTTTATAATACACATCCGGATCTACCTCCCGGACTGAGGTGTATTCGATACACAAAGTATTTATCAATACTTATCGTTTTCATTTCAAAAACTTCCATTTCCCTTCTCATATCCAGGAAATGTATTTAAAGCCAATTCATTAGCATGAATTGCTTTACCAAAACATACATCTTTTTAAAAGCCAATTTTATTAACATAAAAATGCTTTTCCTTTTTCAATTATCCCATTTCCCTTTTTATACTCAGGAAATGTAATTAAAAGCCATTTTTATTATCATAAAAATGCTTTTACCATATCATATGCTTCCACATCCCTTCTTCCATCCGGGAGTCTTACCGAAGCTAAACATATAACCCATTTCCCTTCCTATATCCAGGAAATGTAATTAAAGCCAATCCATTATCATGAATCGCTTTAATAAAAACGCGTTCTAAGACCGCCCGTCCGGATTTCTCCACTGTGCGCGCCCCTAAATGGCTATCATCTTCCAGGGCCTATCATCAAGACAACCTGGGATCCTACATCATAAGACGTTGGGAAGCGGCCATGTGCTTGCGGGATAGTCAAGACCACACCCGGAATCTCCTAACCAGCGCAGAAAAATATATCAACAAACGCTCACATGGCCTATAGGACTATATCCACCCTGCATTCATTAGCTAGGGGGCTTCACCATACGTACGCAACTTCCCTTATGATAGCGATTTAGAGAGGTGTGTAATCCATATTTTATTAATTATGAAAAACATTTCTCTTTCCATTTTGAAAATATTCATTTTTATATTTTGAAAATCATTTCCATCGTAACATATATATATATATATATATATATATATACCTAAAACACACAGTATATACATATCCTATATATTCTTCCTAGAATATATATAAACGGCCATAATGGCCTATATCATCTAATGATGACCATAATCCCAAAGATTCCCTCCAAGAATCATAATCATGCATTCATACTAGCATGATTCTAAATCCAAAGTATTTCTTACTTTAATAATCACTATATAACTCAATCCTATCTAAGGATTTGTTGGATATCTCCAATGATACCCTTTCCACTCTAAGTGAAGTATATATATATACCTCTATATTCCCAAATTATCCTAATTATCTCCTAGGATATACTTAACGATAATTGATATAATTATGCTTTCTATAAGCATAATTATATAGGCCTATATGCCTACGAGAATTATCTCGGGGTTTATCTCACCCGAACAACCTTAAATTCAACGAGTTAAGGATTTCATTTCCTTAAACCCCAAGACTACACCTAGTCCAATTAATCATTTAGAAGTCCCCAGTTTAATTTAGGAACCCTAATCCATCAATTTCAGCTAATATTCTATTTTCCTCGAAAATATAGATGAAGGGTTATATACTTAAAACCCTTACTTTACCCTCCTAAATTGCCTTAATTTATGGACCATAAAGTCCTAAAAGGTCCCCTAGGTTATCACCTAATTAACCTCAAAGCAAGATGAAATGGAATCTATCCCATCCAAATCACCTTAAGAGAATTGTCCATCATCAGCAGGGGTCGATCGATCGACCCATGGCCGTCGATCGATCGAAGGCTTCGATCGATCGAAACCCCATGATCGATCAATCGATCAAGTCGGACAGCTTCTTCTCCGAGAAGCTGTTTCGGCCATGGAAGCTTCCTCCAAGCTTCCATCTCTTCACCCAACGGCCTACAACTTCTACCAACAACAAATACACCTATAATACAGGTCCTAAACATCCTAGAACCCGGAATCACCCAATATTTTTGGTTAATTACTAAATTTCTCCAATTTACCAATTTTAGGGGTTTATTCGTTTTATCTCCCGAAAACCCGTTTTATCCACGACTACCCAACCCAAAATCATTAGGGTTTGTTATACCAACAATGATATGAGATATTTATGCTCAAAAATAAATAAAGCAAGTAAACACTTGCCTCGTGGATAAAATCCGACGTCCTCGAGCCGAATCCCGCGGAGGCTGGCCGGAATCTCCCCCTTTTCCTCTTTTCTTCCCTCTCTCTCTCTTCCCTCTTCTTTCTCTTCTCTATTCTCCCCCTCTCCCTCCTTTTATAAGGAGAAAAAGGGTTAAATCCCTTAATACCCCGAAAACGACTCGTTTACTCATTTACGAGCCTATTTAACTCCAAAATCACCCGTAACTTAATTTCGACAATCGGACACTCTTTTACGACTATCTCGGACATTCCGAGACTCATGGCGCAGTCGAAATTTCCATCCGAGGTACTTGACTGCAAATCACTATTCTAACCCAAAATAATTAAATGCGGGTTTTCTACTCAAAATCTTACCTCTTTTGTCGCTATACTCCACGACGACATATAATTAAATTACTTCGACCTATATAGTCCCAAAATAATTTATAACACCATTCGAAAAATCATTAAATCCTCAAAAATCCCAAAAATCACTATTTCGAGAAATTCTCCAAATTCCAAATTATACTTAATTATGGAATTTAATCATCTCCAAAAGGGCGGGTTATTACATACTCCCCCCCTTACAACAGAATTTCGTCCTCGAAATTCGGATATAGCCTACCCCATTTAACTAGGATCACTATAAATCCTAAACCTCAAGGGGAACGACACTAACCCAACGGTTCCCAACCATACACTATGAGACTACCGCAATCATAAAGTAACTCTAATACGTCACTTAATATCCATCCTCTAAAATGCCTCTTGGCATGAATTTCAACCTTATATACTACTCCCATCCTAACTAGGCGGTATACCAAACCACTTCACCAAGGTGCCCATACACCTTTCTAACTTGTGCATATCTGCACAAACATTACGAACGTCTGACACGTAACACTCTCTCCCAATAAGGGTCTCCTTTCCTCGGTGTAATACTCACCTATGGGTCCTTCCAACCCGCGAAATTTCAATCCTCCTAACCTCGGTGCCGCTAATTCTAGCGAACCTACATCCTAAAAATGCTACGATCTATGCGTTACCCTACCTAAGCGAAACGAGTATCCTAATTATATCCCTAGTGCCCAAGGCCTCTCTCAACTCCCGACATTTGCTTGGTTTCGTGCATGGGATGTCTCGCCAAGGCGAAATCCAAACAAGGAACCCTCCCGTTACACTACTCCCTCGCGTTGTCGGTTATCGAGATATAATGACCCAAGGCACAACAGCGGGATGTCCTAAATCTTACTAAACTAATCTACAAACGCATTTCTATTATCTTATCCTTCCGCCCATACAGAAGGAAACCTAACTAATCAAAGTGCCTACCCTCTGTAGGAACACCACTTACATCACACCGATCAAAGATTTTCTCCAAATTTGCCTTCTTATTAAGGCCTGGCTATCATCCTCAAATCAATTTCTCTAAGTCCTACTCCACCCAACTACTTGTGGCGAGAGGACCACTTTAGTGCTTTTCCATAGCACAATATTTCCATAAGCGTACCATCATCACAGGGATCATAGTCTATAGTGGTTCATCCACACTATAAGACTAACCCACATCCTTGCATCCACACTATAAGACTAACCCAAAGGGGCAAATTTTTTTTATTTTCACTATAATATTGTAAGACTAGGTTACACGGATTACAATGGAAATAAGTGTGATACAGAAATACCCGCAGGCGTTGGTTCTGATATCGTCTGCTGGAATCTCCCGCAGGAACTCCAGATGGGCAGCAGTAGAGAAGAAGACGGCTCCTCCACAAAGTACTCCAGAAGAGTAAATGATCTTCTTGAAGGTTTAACAATTCACATATATAAATGGGAGTGATTATGTGAATAAAAAGGCTTAAGAAAACCTTAAAAGGTGAAGTCTGATTCTGGGCTATTTTCGCAGAATTCGTGTTTGCAGAAAGACTTAAAAAACGTGTAGAAGGAGATTAGATATTTATACAAAAATCGAGGCGGCGGCTCGTTCGAACGAGATGACATGTCGCTCGAACGAAAGACAGATGTCATTCGAACGAGATCGCGCGACATGACTTTCTCGTTCGAACGACAGTGCAATGTCCCTTGAACGAGCTCTTCGATCGAGGCACTCCGCTTCTACACTTAGAAAAATTACTGCTTTTTATAAAAAAATATTTCAGACTTCAACAAAATATTTTTTGAAAAATTTCCCATATATTTATGCAAATATTAAAACTCCAATTAACCATTTTACCGATATTGCGTAGTGGAGTAGTTGGAATGAGCTGAGCAGCACGTCTCATGTAGAATGATGCACGTGAAGATGATGGATGCATTGGATTCGGATAAAGGCCACCGAGGATGATCGTGATGATGTGCCGAATGTAGCGGTATCAGATATACAAACTGTGATCTAGGGAAAATAGAAAATTCCTAGATTCTACCCTGCACACTTATAAAATTATGTCCTTACAGTACTGCTCTTGTGCGGACCAGACTCACTCTCTCTTTTCTTGGCTCACTGCCAGGTGACACATGTCCAGTCCGCACTCTTAAAATGCGGACTGGTTCGCACAAGAACAGTATTTTATATATATATATATATATAGGTCAGTTTTTGAAAATATACACATTTTAACGCTTTGGATGAGTGCCACCTCATTACCTATTTTGCCAAAATGAAAGGTTGAGATGGATCTTACAACTTTAATTCAAATCCCGACACTTTCATATTCCTAAATTATATTTCCCGCTCAAATCCACCCACTCCATTAATTGTTTCTTGAGCCTCCCAATCTCTCAATCTCTTTACCTCGAGCCTCTAAATATCACCCACCCTGCTAGCCTCTCAATCTCTCTACCTCGGGCATCTAATTCTCACCCACACACTTCTTGGGTTTTGATTTTACTGCTTCTCTTTCTCTCAAACATACTTCTTTCGGAGGGTTTTGCTATGGAGGCATGAAATTGTGTCGAAAACTTACCACCCCCGCCAAGAGCTGCCACCGTGTAACACCCCGCTTAAAATAATAACGGGTGGCCAACCCTATACTACATTAAATCAGGAATTTCAGATGGTCCAGTCTCAACATCAACTGCCGGTACTATATAATATAGGACTAACTACTCGATATCATATAAGCGAGATGTTAAATAATTTAAAACATGCAACAACTAACAAACCAACACCATAAAACTACTAATAAATAAGATAAAGATGCAAGAAGAACTATGAGAAATGAAATGCTCGAAATAAACATGAAAGAAATAACTACAGCTGAATATACTACAAAGAAGTAAACCCGAATAAGCTGTCGGGTCACAGCCAATACAATAACTGAAATGGAATAGATATAAATATGTATATAAATATCCCTTGGGTACAAACCCGATATACAACATGAATCCTACCTAGAATTTTAAAAGGAGGAAGCGACTACCAGATACATCCCGCAACAGTCCGCACATGTCACGGCTCCCAAGACTCTGAATAGAAGGTCATCCAGCATTCATGCGGTAGGATACCTGTAGTAATATATATATACAGGCAGGAAAGAAAAGTAAACGGGTCAGAGCCCGAATGTGTAAAATATTTAGCAAGTGTGTTAACCGTGCATAATAAATATCGGTGCACTTATCTCATAATTAAAGTGGAATCGCATTCTCGTGGAACCCCAACTCACCTCTCATCTAAAGGCGCGCACCTATTCGCGTCTTCAAATTTTAGTTAAATTACCCCCATTTTTATTAGGACAACCTAACTTATCATAGGCCTAGCCTATACCCACGAGATCTACCTTCCTAACTTAACCCAAGAATCCACCCCTTTTCTAAACACAATTAAGTATTTATTTTCGATCATATGTGCCTTATTAGGCTTAGTGGATTCCGGTTTATACTTTAACCAATTATAATTTAATAAGTTACCCAATATGCATTGGGTTGAAACATCGAATTTAATTTCTAATTAATAAGCATGCAAAATTATTATTGACACAACTTCCCTCCAATTTCAACGCTGCGCTGCGTTTCGTGCGTGGGGTGTCTCGCAAAGCGAAATCCAAACAAGGAACCACCCCGTTACACTACTCCTTGTCAACCTCGATCCTGGAGATCCATTATGCCAGACATAAATATCGACAGAACTTCTCTCTACTCTCAACAATGTACTACATTTTGTGCGTGGGGTGTCTCGCCAAGCGAAATCCAAACAAGGAACCACCCCGTTACACTACTCTTTGACAATGTCTATCATAGAGATCGATAATGCCGAACATACCATAATTGGCAGAACTTTTCTCCAATCTCAACACTGTACTGCGTTTCATGCGTGGGGTGTCTCGCAAAGCGAAATCCAAACAAGGAACCACCCCGTTACACTACTCCTGGACAATGTCGATCCTAGAGATCCATTATGCCATGTATACAATATTATACTACTACTACAACTAACATCACCAATAATATCCTTGGGATGATGTAACCGAAGTATTCCTTAAATGCGATACATCAACCCCCATCAATAATCTAGTACACCATAATCATCCAAGATGTACTCCATAAAGTCCATATCCTTTCATCTATAGGATATATATAAATATACACATATAGGTATTTTATTCTAACTATATATATATATATATATATATATACCATCATCCATCCAATAGCCAAGTGTACATACTGCATATGATGTACAAGGCCATGCACATAATATACCCGGCTATATATATATATATCGCCGATAAACTGCATCAATGCTATCATCTTCCCAGTGCCCGACTCACGTAGCAATACTGGGGCCACCATGGTGGGACTAAACGACACCCATCTCGTGGTAAACTCACGCACACGACGTCCCGGGAAGCGGTCATAGCTCCTAACCAGCAATGAGACAAAACATACCCACCACGTCTCATCCCAAAAATAAATATATATATCATATAATAACACACAGGACGACTATGACCTGGGGAATATCCACACCCTGCTTTTCTAGCCAGGATACTCACCCTCTACGCGCGCAACTTCCCAATGATAGCATGAGCGGGGTATGCTTAACCACATAAGTATATATATCATTCACATGCACAATATATATACATCCATATGATCCAATCATACGATCAAATATTAAACCATCATGTAAGGTTTAAATATCCATACCATGTATGTCCATAACATAAATATATCCATATATTCATATCTATATAGATATATATACATATATTCACATATCCTTATATACAACTAATTCTCGTTCATAAGTATGAGATATATAAACTCGGCTATAAGTACACATAATCCTCGATGTACAAGCCGTCACCACATTTTCCTTTAATTTTACCTCGATATGTGAATACCATCTCTCACTTGAAACATATTCAATCATTTTTCCTATGATGAATAGTATCCCAAACATCATATGTATATATATACTTATATATACTACATTAAGGTTATCACCCAAAATTTTGTGTAGGAAACCATTACTACACATACCATCTATATCCGAGAGCAAATCAATACCTCAATACAAATTTTGACTAAAGGTATACACCTAACCAAAAGTCTAAAAACCTCAACTTATTCCACTTTGTCTCAAGTGTTGGAATCCCATGTGATTATTTCCACCTAATTATGTGTAAACTATCCTAACTAGAATTATACTACCGTCTATTCTACTTGATAGTACGATCCCCAAGCCGTTCCTAATTTTACCTATGGTTCAATTTATTTCATGAACCCTTACTCCTATCGGGTTACCAATTGTTCCTTAATTTAAACATTTCTAATGATATGAGACCCCTCACTCTCTAAGAGTTCTCAACCTCACATCATATTTATACCTTTTTATCTATAATTGGTATTCCCAACCTCTATGAGGTTTCCCCACAATCACCATATACAACTCCAATACATACATGGATACATTTCTCCCAAATTACCCTAAGGAGTCCCCAAAATCCTAATATGTGGGAAACTCCTTATACTCCTCCAAGAACATATCTCTTATATCTTAAGAGAAGACCCCCAAATCAATAAACCCAACCAAAAAGGGTTTGAATTCACTAAAGAGAAAATTTCACAAAATGCTCTGTTTCCGAATCGATTCGGCCTCTCCGAATCGATTCGGCCCAACAACGAATCGATTCGGCCCATCCGAATTGATTCGGTCCAAGGGACCTGAGATTCTGCTACCCTCCGAATCGATTCGCTAGGGGCGAATCGATTTGGTCCTAAAGACCTGAGGCTTTTGCAACCTGGCGAATCGATTCGGTAAGGGCGAATCGATTCGGCCAGTTTAGAAAGCCACGAAAATGGCTATTTTTCTATAACCCAAAATTCCCCAAAATTCGATTTATACTACTTCCAACCCTTAATCTTCAATCCCAACATAATTTCCAACATCAAAACACATCCTGAATTTAACCTCATCAATTTATATCCCTTAAACCCAATTAAAATCTTCAATTTCAAGATTTGAACCAAATTTAGGTTTTGATGTTTATACCCAAAAACCATTTATTAACCCACAAATTATGAAATAAAATACACAAATGACTTATTTAGCAAGATTAAACACTTGCCTCAAATTTGTAGAGGTTGGATCGTCCTTGATGTCGCGATTAGGCCGAAAATCTCCAAGCTTTTCTCCCTCTCTCCTTTCCTTTCTTCTTCTTTCTCTTTTCTTTCTCTTTCTCTCTTTTTCTCAAATGAGAAGGCTTCATCCATAAGCCTTAAATCCTTTAAAACAATAAACCCAATTTTAAATGTTAATACACACTTTAAATGACTCGTTTACTCCGATTCGAGTCAACTGACTTAAAAATATTCCGGAGCCGAAATAAAACTCAATGACAGTCATTTTGACTATCTCGACCCTTCCGGGATCAATGGTACCATCAAAATCATCATCCGGAATACTTTACAACGTCCTATATTTTTGGACTTAAATTCCCAAATTTAAAATTCTCCGATTTAATTAATTTTTTTTAGTTTCCCAAAATTTAATTTCTCTGTCTCAAAAATCATGGGGTGTTACACACCGTAACTGACTCTTCAAGATTTACTTTGAGAGGACATACTTTTATACCCAATTTCTTTATGATTGCAGCTTTGCGGGACTCTTTTCTTCGGTTTAAGTGAGACTCAGAAAAGTTATGTTATTTTTAAGTGCATCTACACCTTATTTTATGTTGTTTAATACTTTCTTTAGTTGTTTTTAATTTTTTGTAGTATAAAATAATGTAATATATTTGTGTTCAGTTATGAGTTTGTAATGGTAGAACAATGTTGGTGTGCCACTTTTTCCAAAC